>CAMZMU010000034.1:63385362-63458070 GCA_947311845.1 Poa pratensis | reverse complement strand
GAGCGGGGCGACCTAATAGCTTGCTCAGCTCGAACAAGTCCTTCTCGAACATCAACTTGCCGTCCCTCTCAAGCTGAACGAACTCGGTGAAATGGATCGCCATCTACAAATTTTTAGCAAAATTTTAAGTTAGTGAGATGACAAGTGTATCAAAATTTTAAATGTAGGGAGGCAACAAGTGAGCAAAATTTTAAGCTTAATGGATGACAAGTGTGCAAAATTTTAAGGATACTAGGAAGAATGTAATATTTAGTGAGAGTAGAATTTTGCATAAGTAAGAGGATTGGAGATAAGCAATTTTCGAAAATACTTCACTCCTTTATTTTTAGAAATTAACTTTTGTAACTCCTATCTAGCGACCATGCTAATCTAAGGTCTCTTAAAGTCAAGATGGCTCTGATACCAGCTCTGTGGGGACCCCGGACTAGCCGTCCAAATACCCGATTATGCTTAACACAACGATCCCGTGATCAGTCTGTCGTTGCACATAATCCGAACTGAATACCAAAGTTTACATCCATTACAGTACCGAATTAAAATCTTACAGAAATGGTCATTTAGACCAAGTCTTACATAGGTGCCTTCATGGGCCAAACCAAAATAATCAGCGGAAGCTACGGCGTAGTAGACATCAAATCCTAACGACGACCCGACAGGCAGCTGACTTATGGAGATCCCTAGTTCGCGTAGAAGTCGCCATACTCCTCCTCGCGTAGTGCTCCTCGAAGTCTGGCTAAGACAATAGCCAGGGACGAAACCAATATGAGTACATTTGATTGTACTCGCAAACTACCCAACATGAGTATGCACTAGATTATTTTAACTTCAGACTTTTATTTATTTAAAACATCTATATCTTTATTGAAAAAGATAAGAAGAATTTTATAACTATCTTTGAATAAAATCACCATTTTATTAGTTTCTCCAAAACTCCTCCTTTTTCCGACCATAGCCCGTCATGGTCCACTTTCCTCCAACAACCTCATACCGATCCGTTGGTATAGGTGTATGAAACATTCTCCACTTCATTTTTCTTTTAAAACTCAACTCTTTTCAAAACTTGCACATAGGTCAAAGTAGGGCCTCCCAACTGTCCATATCCGAGGACTCGGCTATTCGAATAGTTTTACCCTCTACAGAGGTAGCACGCTTTTCCCACATCCATCCGGCAACTCATCGTGTCAGCCACGTCCCGCCATACAAGGTGTATGCGAAGTTGAGTCACCGACCATAGCCTGTCCTTTGCTCATGCTAGTATAGGACCCTGCCCATATGACACTTTCCATCAACACTTAACCCAGCCCGTCGGAATCTAAGTGTGAGGACTCATAGTTTTGCCTGGCGGTGTATAGGGGACATCCTTCTATCCTCCTCTTATCTTTCCATAGAGTTTGAGCGAGGACCCAGGTCAGGGGTAGGTCACCAAACCATCCCCTCATGCATAACGGAGTCATCTCCGTCGATGAGGCATCCCATACTAATATGAGCAAATTATATGACTAAGCCCTTTTCCCATATGTGGGTAAATGTGGTCGCACAGAGTATCGGCTGGTTGACGTAAGTACAGGGACACATTCTGCATTTTTCATAAACATCTCCATACTCCATTTCTCCACTTCAACACCGACATCTCGGCATTCCATAACCACACAAGTATTTTCAAAGGAGTTTTGAGTAAACAATATTTTTCCCATCCTATAATTTGATATAAACTATCCTATACTTCTACATAGGGTGGCAAAATAATTTCCATATACTTTTTGAAAAGGTTTTTAGAAAATCTTTGCCTTAAGAGTAAACCATGTTATCAAAGTAGATGCATATATTTGGGGTGCAAGCTCAGAGGGTAGCTTGCCTTGCTCGACAAAGTGACCTTGGTCTTGATCTTCAGGTTCAACAAATTCCCTTCCTCGATAAATCCGACAGCGTTCTCGTCTAATTAATAAACAAACAAATACAAACAATCACTAAACTACTCAATCAACATCACAACATTACAATCTTAAATGCTATAAATAGCCACTGCACACATCAAACAACACACTTGGTTTCAAATTAATTGAATTAAACATTATTTATTTATGTCTTAAATAAGGCAGAAACTTGTTGAACATGTTTAATTACACAACTTGAGTTCTGTTGGTCACAAAAATACAAACTAAATTTCTAAAAAGCTACTGATGTGTAGAAGACACACAATTTGGTTTGGATTAATTGGAGTTACCAAACTCCCTAAACAATTGTTTTAATCCAGAAACTTAATAATCAAGTTTTAGCTACCAACTAAGTTCTGTTGATCTAAAATTAAATCCTTTTAGGGGTAACTAAACATGACTAATTGTGACCTAAAAAAATTGGTCCTAAATCATTTGGGTTAACCATTAAGCATCTTTAATTGTTTTAGTGCAGAAGGGTGTTCTAACTTCAACTTTATACTAAACAATTATCATTGCCTAATTAATTCTACCAAAATTAGGGGAGCTAATAGATCACAGTACCAAGCTAACAAAATTGGTTTGGAATTATTTGGCTTAACAGAGTATCAAAAACAAACAAGTTTAGATTTTAAACCTTCTGTGGTATTTTTAATAATACATTTTTATTATTTATCTAAATGAAATGAAACTACTTGGGTTGGTTAACCAATTTCATAAGATTTCCAGAACATTTGGATTTGATTTATTTGGATTTGTAAATCTCGAGATATTGCATTTTAAAGTTGATGCCAGTACCAAATTCTTCTAAGGATTTAAATTAGAAAAGTTAACTATTCTGGATAATGTTGAAGAACCTGGGTCCACTCGTCAGTGACTCAACTGAAACGGTGCGCGCGCGTTAAATTGTTTAAAAGTGACGAGCGGGGCCCGCTCGTCAGTGGCTGTTCTAATTGAAGCGGTACGCTGCCGTTGATCAAAGATCTAATGACTGACGTTTCATCATCGCATCGGCGACGACCTAAACTGGGCGGCGCCGCGGCTCCGGCGACGACGAGGTCGGTGATTCGCTCACCTAGGGGCTCGGGGGATATGCAGGTGAGGCAGATCGATGGCGGAGGCTCGGGAAGCTTGCTGGAGGAGTCCTACTTCCTGGGACGGCTTGTATCGTCGACGGCGAGCAGCTGCACTTCCACGGCCACGGCACGAACTCCGGCGAGCTACTGACGGCGAGTCTGTGCACGAAACAGAGGGGAAAAGTGAGCGTGTGAGTGCGGTTGTAATGGAGATGAGAGTGCGGGCCAGAGAAGCAAGAAAGAGAGGGCAGCGCGGCGTGGCCGTGTTCACCTTCAACCTCGGCACGGCCGAGCTCGGAGATGGCGCGGGCAGCAGCAGCACGCTGCAGCAACGGCTCCGCCCTCCTGGCGGTGCACGAGAGAAGGTGGAGCAAGGGAGAGGGAGTGGTGTGGCGTGGAGAAAACGAGAGGGCTCGGGTGGCTATTTAACGACCGAGCTCGGTCCATGGTGGCCTGGTGCAGGGGAGGTCCAGAGAGAGAGGGAGCTCGCCATAGGGGGCGGTGCGGTGCGGCTAGGGTGTTGGGGTGCAGGAGCAAGCTTGGCTGCATGGAGGCGAGCTAAGTTTTGCTCGAGGTGGGGGATGGCCGTGTGCGTGCTCGGGCGGCGCACGGCGTGCACTGGCATGGCAAAATCCGGCGGGTGCGGGTTCCTGCTGGGCGTTGTGCTGCGTCGAGAGGGAGCAGAGAGGTGAGGGAGAGAGGGGGGCACGGCCATGGGCTTCCACGGCGTCGACACCTCCGTTGCCATAGTGGCGACCATGGCGCACGGCGCGCGGGCGGCTGTCCCCTGGCGGCGATCGCGGCGCACGGTCTCCCTGCTCGATTTCTTCGGCTCCAACGGCGCGGTGAGAGGAGTGGAGTGAGAGGGATCGAGCTGTGCCTGGGATTCGACGAAATTCGTTGGATTCGATCGATTTGATCTTCGATTTGGGAAGAACACGAGCATGTCACCAGGTGTTCGACCGTGTCCTCACCCAGATGAAAATTCCTATTTTTGCAATTTGTTTTCATAATTTGCTTCTTTCATATTTATAAGGATTTGTTGTGATGTTTAACCATTTATTTGCCAAGTGCATCATAGCACATTTTGCAATTTGAATAAGATAAAGAAAGGTTTGAAATTTAAATTTAGGTTTTTGAATTTATTATTTGGAGAGGGAAAGTTGTAGGAATAAAAATGAGAGTGATCATATTCACTCCACTGAATTTTGTTTGGAATAAAAATAATTTGTCACTTGGAGAAAATTGCTGTGACACTTGTCACATGATTTTTATTATTTTTAACTTTTGTTTTATTTCTCTTCTTTTCCAAGTTTTTAATTAGAGCAAACACATTACAAGCAACAAGAAATAACTATCACAAGCAACAATATACAATCAACACATATAAATTAACAAAAGTTTTTGGTCATTTTTGGAATAATAACTTATAATAATTTTGGGATGTTACAATTCACATACTTCCTTTTGAACCAAGCATCATCCACATAGGTTGCCCCCACATTATAAAAGGCTTTGGCAAGAATCTTGAGTCTTCCATACATCTCCTCATGAGTTTCATTATCAAGCATGTAGAAACCTTCGGCCTCATTGCTCAAGGCATCAAATATTCCTCTTCATGCTTTCATTTCCAAGAAATGCCACCTCAAGGCAATCCCAAGCTTCTTTGGCATTGGAGGCATGTTGAATGTGATGCATACCATTTTCTCCAACGGCAAGTTCAAGCATGTGAAGAGCGGAGGCATTGAGTTAAGCATTAGCCACCTCTCTTCTTGTCAAGTTGTTTGGATCCACGGCCTTGTATCCCACTCGTATGATCCTCCAAAGCTCGATAGAGGCACTCTTGATATGAGATTTCATTGAGTGTTGCCAACATGTAAAAACCAATGCATTAAGCTTAGGTGGAGGACCTAAGGTATTTAAGCGAGGATGAGGGATAAGTGGGTCGGGGAGTAGACACCATGAGGAGAGACCTCATGGTACTCGGGCTTCCCACTTTCCGGCTTGGTTGTGGATGGAGGGGGGTTCTTAAGGTCAGAGTTTTCAACCCCTTTTTTTTCTTTTTCCTCCTCGGTATCACCGTCATTGGAGTTAGCGGAGTCCTCTAGTGGGATGGTCTCCGTAGGAACCTTGCCACTTGCGAGTTGCTTGAGCAAGTCACGCATCTCAGCAAATTGGGTATCGATGGACGATTTCAATGATGTTTCCATCATTTTGAGATCGGCCATGGATGCCGGAGTGGCTTGGTCCTTCACGGAATCATCATCACTTTGTGTCATACTTCTCTTAGGTGGTTAAGCCCAACAAGAGAGCCGAGGCTCTGATACCAATTGAAAGGATCGTATGACACCTAGAGGTGGGGTGAATAGGTGCTACTTCAATTTTAGTACTTCAATTTAGGCTTGACACGAAAGGTAAATTCTCTAGATATGCAACTACGGTGAATTTACCTATATGACAAGCTAGCAACTAAGTAAAGACGGTAAACAAGGATAGAAGTAACCGAAGTGAAAGCACGCAGAGACACGGATGTAATCCCGAGTTCCTCCTTTTTAGGGAGTACGTCTCGTTGGAGAGGTGTGAGCTTCCACGAAGGTCAAAACTCAACCGCCACAAAGGCGTCACCTTCTTCTCCGATGAACCGCACCACAAAGGTTTGGTTCACCTTCCACTATCAGAATCCTTCAAGGCGAAATCCGGAGCCCTTACAACAACGATCCGGGGCACAACCCACAATTGGGTTGGGGGCTCCCGAACAGCTACAAATATGTCACAAAGAGAATAAGTGAGATCAACAAGAAGCTAGGTTTTCCCAATGGAAACCCTAGCAAAGGGGCCCTCAAGTAAATGAGGGGGAAATGTAAAACGGCTTGGTGAAGATGTAGATCCGGGCCATCTCCTTCAATCCTCCAAAGATCAACGAGTTTGGGTGGAGGGATTGGGAGATCTAGTGATTCTTGAGCTTGCAATAATGGTATCTTCAAGTTTTGGGCGAGCTGGATGGCTGGAGGTAGGTGGAGGGGTATTTATACCCCTCCGAAAATTAGCCGCTGCAGTCCACTTAGACCGGAGTTTCCGGTCTGGAGGCCGGAAACTCCGGCCTGGGCGGAAACTCCGGACTGACTGGGGGGCGGAAACTCCGGCCTTCATCCGAAAACTCCGGGTAACTCTGGGGTCACTCTGGCCTCAATACAGCGAATGCTGCCGTGTGCTCTCTTCGCAGCAAATCCAGATCGGCCGGAAACTCCGGACCCTGAGGGAGGAAACTCCGGACCCTGAGGGCGGAAACTCCGGACCCTGAGGGCGGAAACTCCGGGGAAACTCCGGACCTACTCCGGCCTCGATGCAGACGACTGCCGCCGTGAGGCTTCAAAGCTCGGTGGGCCGGAAACTCCGGTCCCTGAGCACCCTCAGGCCGGAAACTCCGGCCTGGCCAGACAAACTGCAAACTCCCTTTTTCTTCGACAATTGTTTCGATGCAAAGAGTAATTATATCTTTTCATTCCTGTACCACTTAACATCATATTAAATAATTCCTAGTGTTGTTGCCTAACACACAAAACATGGGGGACATAAAATATGTCCTTTCAATATCACCACGGGCAACATGGTCTCGAATAAAATGATGACGAATCTCAATATGCTTGGTTCTTGAATGTTGCACCGGGTTGTGGGCGATCTTGATAGCACTTTCATTGTCACACAAAAGAGGCACTTTATCACAATTGACACCGTATTCCTTTAAAGTTCGCCATCCATAACAATTGAGTGCATGCACTAGCGGCCGCCACATACTCGGTTTCGGCGGTGGAGAGATATACAATTTTGCTTCTTAGAAGACCAACTCACCAAGACCTACCAAGGAATTAGGATGCCCGAAAGTTGATTTCCTATCATCATGATCACCGGGCACCGGCCCAATATGTCCGTGTACCCACAAAGAGAGAAAGTTGAGCCCTTTGGATACCACAAACCAAACTTTGGGGTATGAACCAAATATCGTAGGATTCTTTTGACCACCATCATGTGGCTTTCTTTAGGCGGCTTGATACCTTGCACATACCCCTATACTCAACACAATATCGGGTCTAGATGCACTAAGATAGAGCAAAGAACCAATCATGGAACGGTATACCTTTTGATCGACATCTATACCCTTTGGGTTAAGTTGTGGATAACATTTGGTGTCCATAGGATAGTGCTTCCCTTTAGCATCTTGCATATCAAATCTCTAGAGCATGTCTTGGGTATATTTGGCTTGAGAGATGAATGTTCTTCATTCAATTGCTTGATCTCAATACCAAGAAAGAACTTCAACTCCCCCATCATAGACATCTCAAACCTATCGGTCATAAGCTTTGAAAATTCATCATTGAAAGCTTTGTTAGATGAGCCAAAGATAATATCATCAACATAAAGTTGGCATATGAAAAGCTCCCCTTTAACCCTCTTAGTAAAGAGAGTGGGATCGATTTTCCCAACCTCAAATCCACGGTCTACTAGAAGCTCTCTAAGGTGCTCATACCACACATGTGGAGCTTGTTTAAGTTCATAGAGCGCCTTATCGAGCTTGTAGACATGGTTAGGAAACTTGGGATCCTCGAAACCCGGTGGTTGCTTAACATACTAGATTTAGGGGTGCGCCTTGGCGCATGACCCCCCAGCCCTGTCTTGACGACACGCCATACACGATGCTAATAATCAGCGGTTATAAATAATTATATCCATATGTAAAGCCGATGACAAAATAAGACAAAAAATAAGCAGAAAATCGAATCCGTGCGGGTAAACAGTACCGCGACGCCACATCGTCGGTCAAACACAACATTTATTCCCAACATAAAATCACGGTCTGCTCATGTGCCACCGAGTCCAATTCGTCTCACACAGAAATCATAGACACGCATACCTTGGCAAAGAAAGATCGAGAACACCCACACACCACATTAAGACGGCAAAGGACGCTCGAAGCGTCAGATGCATCACCTACCCACGTCTCCGTCTAATAACTACAGCTCCCCGGTCACTCACACAGTCACACACCCACCACCGGTGATAGAGCGGACAAGAGGAACAGACGACGCCATGGCAGATAAGCTGCAGAGAAGAATGTCGTCCTTGTAGTTGCGGCTACTAATGGCCGTGCGAGTGCTACTCCGGCCGTCGTGACCGCGGTGGTTAATCCCCTCCAGGGCAGGTGGAGGAAAATAGTTTGGTCCCTGCCATCATCGACCACCTGTAGCAGCCGGGTGACAAGGGCCCCCACGACAACGCCGCAGCTCTCATAGAGACGACCGTTCGAAGAGGCTTTCGACGGTGAGGAGGAGAGGTACGTACTAAACCAACCAATAAGCAGCTACGTGCTTACCTGATACGATTTCCTGCAGATATGACCAAACATAAACAATGGACCACATACATACCATTTAGTTTTGTGGTTCTATAATTTTGAGATGTTGTTCTGTATATGCTCTCTGCCTTACAATCTGTTACCCTTTTTTTCGTCATGTTCGTGTCTTTATCGACCATGAGGCTAATCTAAGAATACCTCTCAACAACGAACACCTATCCATCTCATCGTTATTTAAGTTAAGACCTTTTTCCTAATTTAGGCTAATCACATGCACTATGGGCGATGATTTTTTGCGTTATTTTGATACACAGGAAGATTCTGATGATGATGTTGGAACCAAGAAGGAATCGGTGCAAGCAAATAACCGGCACGACACTGTCACGAATATTCCCATTGAGGAATGCCCGAAGAATGCACTCCACGACTTTTTGTGCAGGTGCTGGAAGAACGAAAAAATATGGATCCGGCAACGAAAAAGAATGGACCGACAACAGAAGAAGATATTTAGAAAAATGAAGATGTAATTAAAAAAGTAGGTTCTAGGGTTGGTGTTTACTTTAGTGTTTCTTTGATGGTCGAGGAGTAAATGAGTGGGAATGTATGTACCGCGTGTTAAGACATGTGCCCGTTGTTTCGTAGGTGTGTGGGAAGACTTCTTCCTTACAATCGGCCATGCCGGCTTAGTCGGTCCGGCTTAATTAATTGACATCCCTTTCTTCCGTGCTTGTCCATGGGTTCGTCATAGTATCTTTTATGTTGAAAACTTATAGATTTAGGGGTGCGCCTTGGCGCACGACCCCCTAGCCATGTATTGACGACACACCATACACAATGCTCATAATCAACGGGTGGAAACAATTATATCCATATATAAGCTCGACAACCAAGTTAGACAAATATTAGACAAAAAACAATAATTTCTTCCAGCGCGTATGCAAGGTCGAGGACGATATTACAAAAACAACAACACACAAACAATTGAGATGTATCATTTAGATCTCATTCCACAAGCAAGACAACCCAATGGTTTGAGTACCCACCAAACAAATATAGAGGTTCCTAAATCCATGAACACACTCAAGCTGAAATGCCTCTAGGACAATAAATTCAGGAGGCAGACACTCAATATCCACACCGCATACACTGTAGTCGTATCCCTTCCAGCCTTCCTATCCTTTCCACCATCCCCATCTTCTCTTGCTAGTTATGGAGAGCCGCCGGTTCCCCGGGGAGCCGATGTGTATGTGTTTGTAATATAATATCTTGGCGGTTTCTTCGAGTCGGCGACATCAACGATTGCATCGGCACAAACACAAACGTCTCATAACGACGACTTGTACAAATCAAATGAATCCTTTGACTTCATCTTTAAACTACCATCCAAATAATCGACCAGCAAGAACCACTCGTCGATCCATCCGGATCCGGGAGCCGTCCAGAAGGACATCACTAAGACCGAGGGGTCACAAAGCTGAATACAGGGAGCCAGCATACACCTAGGCGTCACGTCACTCCCAATGAAGATACTCAGGGAACGCATTCGATAACTTCAACCTGCCAACCTACCACACTTATTACTTCATCATTCAACCCCTACCCACCTAGCATTCTCATTACTTGGCTCAACCACTCACTCTACCTCCCCACATCCCATCAAACGAATGGCACACCACGGAACGCCTACCGTTTGGTGTAGCTACACGTCGTTTCTGTACCGTTCCCACGCGGTGTCCTGCTATTAAGCCGACACATGTACCTACGTGGTGCCCTCCTATTAATGTGACCAGCAGCTGTATTGTGCTGAACGCAAACACACAACGTCCAGCCACAATTAATGGTAACATTGGGCCCGTGAAGATCCATCCAACCAAAACCCACTGATCTAGCTGTATATATTTCAACCGGCAGTAGCCCTACCTTCACACCTCCATCCACAGCCGTCTCCCAGTTTTAGAACCACTCGCTCCTAGCCTGGTCGAAGAGAAGGGAAAGCTAGATCTCTCGTTCTAGATCCAAGACAATGCCTGTCTCACATCAACATCGAAGATCAAAACCACCTCCGAGTTCTACGGAGCAACAACACATCCTCGCGATGACAACGTTGCTCCTTATCATCCACGGTCCCCCTCCTCCTCGACCATTTGCTAAATGAAAGGTATCTAACGAAATAACCGTCTTTGTAGAAATAGGGACCTGAGATTCGACAAAACCATGTTATCACCCGTGTGTATATCTCTCTCTATGTGAAAGTCTTAAGCTTTTCATCATTTTACTTCACCGCAACACAACCATACATTAGATCAATTATGTTTGATTTCTTCTGAACATATCCATCCATTAGATCTAGAACCACATAAAAGTCAAACCACACGACTCCTATCTATAGTGCTATTGATTTGTTCTCTTACTCTTGCGTTTGTTGATATATTACTACCTTACCATCTATAATAACATGCACAGGAATCTTATTTTGGTGACACCGTACAAGAGGACATCTTTATCTAGTAGCATGCAGTAGTGTGCACAACCGTGTAGTGTACAACAATTCTGCGATAAATTTGTAAGTTATTCTATCCATGTTATTTATCCATCATGTCACATGCTATTTATGCCATACGTACACCAAACTAACATCATCTCTATTTCTGTTTCAGCGACCACTTCCAAGATAAGCCAACCTTCCAAAAGAGAAGGACATGTACAAACATTTTATGTTGTACACGCTAGGGTAGCCCCCAAAATCAAATTGCTTCATTTGAACGAAGTATCCCCAACCCGTTGCTCTTGCGATGTTTTGGTGCACTGCACAAAATACTTTTTTAGCTAAGAGTGTCTTGTACAGTGTGACCAAAATATCACAACAGTGGCGAGAACGAAGAACAACATCCACGACTATCGGAAACTCTGACCTTCAAATCCGTCCAATCAGGCCGGCTCCTCGAGTCGGCTTTGACAACAATTCGATGTATTCATGCACCTAAGCTGAGTTGCGCATGTAATCGAGCTACTGTTCGTGATTTAATGTTTGAGTAGTCTCATCTATATTGTATAGAAATAATTAAGTCGGACCGATTAAGTCGACACGGCCGGTTGTATAGATGCCTATTTCATCGTGTATCCACCCCGTTAGTTCCTGCAATAAGACCAGCCGCCTCCAGGCCGTCGAATCCAGGGAGTCGGTAGGCCTGACCTACAACGCCTCACTGTTGGTCGATCCCGCCGACTCCAATATCTTTAAAACATGAACGTGTTGCCAGAGCTGCGATCAAATAAACATACACCAGCGTCACAATTTAACGGAACTATCCATGATGTTGCGTCAGAAACCATCAGGAAACACGACTTAGAAAGTAAACACAGGAACTGGACAGTAATCTATAACCAGGAATAAATACTGTTTTTGAACACCGATGCGTTATTGCGAAAGAGAAGGCGGCTGAAAAATGAAGGAACAGTGGAGGACAACAAATGCGTCTAGGGAATGGGTAGCAATTAACATAGACAAGAACGCTGGTCAGGCCGACTCTAGGGAGCTGGCGAGATTGGTAGGTGATGTCTACGCACGCTTCTATTCTTGTAGACAGTGTTGGGCCTCCAAGTGCAGAGGTTTGTAAAACAGCAGCAAGTTTCCCTTAAGTGGATCAGCCAAGGTTTATCGAACTCAGTGAGGTAGAGGTCAAAGATATCCCTCTCAAGCAACTCATCAATTAAGATACAAGAAGTCTCTTGTGTCCCCAACATACCTAATACACTTGTCAGATGTATAGGTGCACTAGTTCGGCGAAGAGATAGTGAAATGCAAGTAATATGGATGATTATAAGTGGTAATTGCAATCGGAAATAAAAATGGCAGCAAGCAAACGTGAGAAAAATGAGAGCAAACGGTGTTTCAATGCTTGGAAATAAGGCCTATGGATCATACTTTCACTAGTGGACACTCCCAACAATAATATAATTGAATACATAAATATTTCCTCTTCACTATGCTACTCTGAACTATTCTCCGTTGGATAGAAATACCAATCTACTGCGTAGGGCTACAAGAGCACACCTTAAAGTCTGAGTGAACAAACAACACAATATCATAAAACACCAAGACCATCGTGTAGGGCTGCAAAAGCACACCTTAAAGTCTGTCTTCCACATCTAGGGAACCCCAATGTCACTATGAGCGCCCCAAAATAGTACTAAACAAACACCACAATTTTATAGTGACAACCAACAAAAAACAACTCATGATAAGTATTCCTGTAATCTTTAGCCTAAGAGTCACACACGGTGCGCACACTGTCAACTTCGCACCATGGGACAAAGGTGACTCTGGAGATTACATTAATAAAACCACTTGAGTAGCATAATTCATAAGATAATGAAGAGTAACATCTATGGATTCAACTAGATTACAAGCTCATGATCACATAAAGATCACACCATGGGAGAGAGAGATGAACCACATAGCTACCGGTAGAGCCCTCAGCCTCAATGAAAACTACTCACACATGGTAATGGTGAGCACACTTGATGGAGATGTTGATGAAGAGGTGCAGCCCGGAGTGGAGGCGGCGGCCCGCAGCAGCCACGGCGCGGCGGCGGCGGCGGCCCTTGGCCCCCCTTCTTCTTCCCTGGTGATGGTGCAGCAATGGAGGAGCTCCTTCCCCTCCTTGGCGGCTGCCAAGAGGAGGAAAATTCGTGGCTTTCGGTGGCTTCCTTGGAAAATAGGCCATGGGATGGATGCCCCTTTAATCCAAGGAAAATTCGTGGCTTTCGGTGGCTTCCCTTCATTATATAGAGGTGAAGATGCAATCTAGGCCATGGGATGGATGCCCCTTTGATCCAAGGGCTCTTGGGCACCTCTAGAAGCTTCCTAGGAACCCCTCTCAGCCCTAATGAGGCTCCAATTCGTGACTTGGCCGAATCCATCAAATTTGGTAAGAGTTGGAGTCAATAAAGTCACAATCTTTCAGATTCTCGTCATCCCATCTTGGGCTGCAGTTAATCGGGAATATCTCGGCCGTCCGAACTCGGAATTGGGCGAATTTTAAGTCTAGATCGATTCTCGGAAAATTCTCTGCAACTTTGTCTTCTGCCAGGTTTCCGTTTGATGTCGTCTTCGGGCCCAAACGTGACCATCTTCGAAAAACGTTTCCAGACAGATTTCAGGAAAATCCCAATTCGACTCCAATATGGTTTCTTTTGTATTTTTGATAATTCCTACACAACAAATAGGAAAACACGAAGATTTTGCACTTTGGCAACTATTAGTAGGTTAATCCAATAAATGTCATAATATGATATAAAGTGTATATAAAACATGTGCCAATTGACATAAAACATGCATGGAACATCAAAAATTATAGATACGTTTGAGACGTATCAGTAGGACATGATCAAAGCTCGCGGGATCCACGAGATTGAGACGGATAAGGTCAGTCATGCCGACTCCCTGGATTCGACGGCTGGAGTCAGCGAGATCCACGAGCAGTGAGACGGACAAGGACAGTATCGCCGACTCCTGGAGATGGCTGGATCGTAGAGCAGTAAGACGGAGAAGGTCAGGCCTGCCGACTCCCGGGACTCGACCAGTATACGGTAAACGAACCAAATTTGATTATACGGGTCACGCGACTCATGCGTACTGCTGGTACTGGCCGAGTCTAGACATCGGCATCTCACTGGCCGGCTCAAGGATTTATCTATGACTTTTTTAGTTTCTACAGTACGTTGGACCACGACCGGGTTCTAGCCATTGTTTACTGCGTACACTGTGGTCGTGTTGATATACACCTCTCCAAGTTAGGACGTGTGTCTCTTTCTTTCGTAAGTGTATCGAAAGACTTCTTCCCTACAACGGCCCTGCCGACTTAATAGGTCCGACTTAATTAATTAACATCCCCGACGAGACAGGACACGTGCTATTAAGGGGACTTAAAAGCAGGTCCCCGTGTAGGCACAGTGACCGTCTTAATATCAGGTTGCCGGCTTAATAACAGACCACCGCGTCGGAACATATTGAACAGCCATACCATGTGAACTGGCGGGTACCTCCGAGGCAAAAAAAATCCCCAAACAGATCCTCAACTACGTGAATCCCCCCCCCCCCCCACTTGATAGTCTCGAGGAGTTGAGATTGTGGGTGGGCAGACGATTCGAGAGTTGCCATTATCTGTGATGCATTTCCTATGCACCCCGCCGACTCCCGACCTCGCCGACTCCAGGTTCCCGTCTTAGCGCACAACCCGACCCCGCCGACTCCAGGTTTCCGTCTTAATGCACCACCCGACCCGCCGACTCCAGGTCCCGCCTTAATGATCCACCCTACCCCGCCGACTCCAGGTTCCCGTCTTAATGATCCACCGACCCGCCGACTCCAGGTTCCCGTCTTAATGATCCACCCGACCCCGCCGACTCCAGGTTCCGTCTTAATACACCCTTTGATTAACCGACGTCTGGATAAGAGAGGCCAGCCAAGACAAAATATGCATGGCAACTTTTATCTGTTTGCATATCTTTATTCCATATATACGTGCTATGAACACAATCGTTTACTCTTTGTTTGTGTTTCCTTCTTTTCTATCTTTATGCATATTGATTTCTTGATAAATCTACGATCTCATTGGTCATGTTTACTGTTGGCGCCAGACTGAAGCGTTTTTTGGTACTGGTCGACTCCCGGGAGTCGGCCGGTCTGACCTTCTTACTTGATCAAGGGTATACACATAAATAATATACAATTTTTTCCTTGAACACATTTGATTAACTGATGTGTGCCTCAATAATGATTAACTTTTGCTGAGTCGCATGGGTTCTCGTTATGTCTAGGCGAGTCAACTTCACCTCTGCGGAAGTCGGTAGTTAAAAAATCAGGGCATCGACACAGCCGACTCCCTGGAGTCGGCGGGGCATAAGTTTTGCACCACCCTATTAAGACGGGTCTTTCGAGACTCTTGTAAATTCATTTTCTGGGCATCGACCCAACCGACTCCCTGGAGTCAGAGGGTCTGACCTTCGTGAAATAAACTGTCACAGGTAGTCTTTGCAAGCAAATTAAAATGCCCAAGGAGCAAGAGTACACAACAACCAATGATGAAAACCCCACCAAGCTTTTTTTTTCTTTGCATTGAAGTCAAAACAACAAAACAAATCGCGAATGAAAACAAATAACACAGTAAGTACAGTACAACCATGACACCTCGAAAAAGAAAGGAATGACTGAAAAAGAGACGACCACATAGGGCATAGCGCAAAAACAAAGAACAGCTAAAAACACGGGTTCAGCCAGGAGTAGAAACTTCAACAAAGAACAAAGAGAAAACCAACACAACAGAGCCCAACCTGATCTCAACCGAACTGACCTCAGCCGGATAAAAGAAACCACCAAGCCGACACTGCATACAACAAAAGGAAGCAAGGCAAAGAAGTATACGAAGCAAGAAAATCCAATTAAACAAAAAACTATAACGAAATAAATGAACAGATCACAGCAAACAAATGGAAAACCACTGATTATACAAACAAAAACACGAAACAAATCTCACGAACGGAACAAAACAGAACATAAGCGGCAGGAAAACGAAGTCGACTCCAAAATGGAAAGAAAGACCGAAAAAATAGACGACCGCACAACCAATCACAAGACCATCCAACTACCAAAGAACACGGATCCAGTGGAATAACAGCAAGATGAAAAAAACCGAAGGTGCAAGAAATAAACGGTACGAAATCCCCAACCAACCCCAACGGAACTAACCTTAACCGGAGGAACGGTAAACCAATACACCGACGACCTGCAAACAAACAAAATGACAAACAAAAACAAAAGATAAAAAACAAAAGGAACAAAAGAATACAGATTCAACACAGAGTCAACAATACAAACAAACGACCAGATAACCAAAAGACTAAAAAACAAGGATCCAACCGAGAAATGAACCGACAACGTACCGATCTCGCCGACTCCCTCGAGTCGGCATGATATCTCTGCCCGTCCGGTATGGATCTCTCCACCCTTCACCGTTCCCATATCGCCGGCTCCCTCGTGAAGGCATGAGCTCTCTGCCCCTCTCAACAGGTGAACTCACCAGACGTAAAGTCGGAGCAACCCCTATCTGGAAGACGGCACGAGCGAACCTCGTATCTTCCTGTGAAGCGAAGGAACCTAACAAAACAAACACGAAACAAACAAACAGTATAAACATATCGTATATCCAGTAAAACAGCACAGTGGATTTTCTCTCCCGTGAGACAAAAGCTTTCACAAGAAATAAAAAAATTATATTAAGCCCAAAGCACCACCCATACCAGGTCCGAACGTCCGAATCGTCCGATAGAAGAAAGTAGTGAAAATCATGATGGTACGAAACCCTTGCTCACGAGGAGAAAAGTGCATGAAGAAGACAAACCGATGACCAAAACGGGTCCGAGCAGCCGAAACCAAAAAAAGAACAATAAAAAAGACCGAGAAAATAAAAACAGAAACAGGAAGGAGAAAAATAGACAGCGAGAACCAAGCGGCAACAGACAAAACAATGCGGAGGATGCAAAAATAAGAAAGCAGCACATAAACAACCGTGACGACCGCTCGTCCGTGCTTGAACAACGGCCGTCGCCGGCGGGGAGGATGCAAATCGAACATATCCTCCACCGCAGGCCAAAACAAAATAAAAAGCGAATGAGCAAGAAGAAAATAGGGACGGTCGAACGGATAAGAAGGTCGAAGGGTTTATATATTGACATCTACAATGTACACAGCAACAATCGAGGAAAACCCGATCGTGCCCCCAACGTACTGTAGGAACTAACGAATAGCAACACCATTAAGAGAATCAAAGATGGGCCTGATATATTTTCCTACCGTACCCCTGAGACACTGTATTTAGGTCAGTTCCATCTGAACAGCACCAATGGCGAGATGCCAGCTAGGACACCGCAAATCAGGCCGAAAAGTCTTCTGCCACAGGCACAGTGTAACGTACCCGCCGACGAATGGAAAGACGCAATGTAGGACGGTGAAATCGGGCCCGATTTTCAGCTGACATCACGAACAGTGCCGATCCTGCGAAATACCGAACGTGCCCCATAACACTATAGAATATACGCACTTTACTGTAGAAAATACGCATCGGCCACGCAGGGAAGGGAAACATCGGCGACGCAAACATGCAGGCAACCGACATGTGGGCCTCGGAATGGATGGGGCCCATCGTCAGCGAGAGAGAGGGGGGACGAAGCACGTACAAAGAAAGCTATCCCAGAGGGGCACCGCTGAAACCCATTACGGTAAACGAACATAATCGACCAATGGGAGGAACGCAGTGCGAATCTGCACCGCGCAGACCCGTCCGCCACATCGATTAAACACGAACCGTGAGGCTGACGGGCGGGCCCTCGGGCTACAGCGGTGATCCACGTAGGATGTCAGCGAGAGTGGGTGCAATAAGCTTGGTACGGTACGGATAGAAATACCAATCTACTGCGTAGGGCTACAAGAGCACACCTTAAAGTCTGAGTGAACAAACAACACAATATCATAAAACACCAAGACCATCGTGTAGGGCTGCAAAAGCACACCTTAAAGTCTGTCTTCCACATCTAGGGAACCCAATGTCACTATGAGCGCCCCAAAATAGTACTAAACAAACACCACAATTTTATAGTGACAACCAACAAAAAACAACTCATGATAAGTATTCCTGTAATCTTTAGCCTAAGAGTCACACACGGTGCGCACACTGTCAACTTCGCACCATGGGACAAAGGTGACTCTGGAGATTACATTAATAAAACCACTTGAGTAGCATAATTCATAAGATAATGAAGAGTAACATCTATGGATTCAACTAGATTACAAAGCTCATGATCACATAAAGATCACACCATGGGAGAGAGAGATGAACCACATAGCTACCGGTAGAGCCCTCAGCCTCGATGAAAACTACTCACACATGGTAATGGTGAGCACACTTGATGGAGAGGTTGATGAAGAGGTGCAGCCGGAGTGGAGGCGGCGGCCCGCAGCAGCCACGGCGCAGCGGCGGCGAGCGGCGGCGGCCCTTGGCCCCCCTACTTCTTCCTTGGTGATGGTGCAGCAATGGAGGAGCTCCTTCCCCTCCTTGGCGGCTTCCAAGAGGAGGAAAATTCGTGGCTTTCGGTGGCTTCCTTGGAAAATAGGCCATGGGATGGATGCCCCTTTGATCCAAGGAAAATTCGTGGCTTTCGGTGGCTTCCCTTCATTATATAGAGGTGAAGATGCAATCTAGGCCATGGGATGGTTGCCCCTTTGATCCAAGGGCTCTTGGGCACCTCTAGAAGCTTCCTAGGAACCCCTCTCAGCCCTAATGAGGCTCCAATTCATGACTTGGCCGAATCCATCAAATTTGGTAAGAGTTGGAGTCAATAAAGTCACAATCTTTCAGATTCTCGTCATCCCATCATGGGCTGCAGTTAATCGGGAATATCACGGCCGTCCGGACTCGGAATTGGGCGAATTTTAAGTCTAGATCGATTCTCGGAAAATTCTCTGCAACTTTGTCTTCTGCCAGGTTTCCGTTTGATGTCGTCTTCGGGCCCAAACGTGACCATCTTCGAAAAACGTTTCCAGACAGATTTCAGGAAAATCCCAATTCGACTCCAATATGGTTTTCTTTTATATTTTTGATAATTGCTACACAACAAATAGGAAAACACGAAGATTTTGCACTTTGGCAACTATTAGTAGGTTAATCCAATAAATGTCATAATATGATATAAAGTGTATATAAAACATGTGCCAATTGACATAAAACATGCATGGAACATCAAAAATTATAGATACGTTTGAGACGTATCAGTAGGACATGATCAAAGCTCGCGGGATCCACGAGATTGAGACGGATAAGGTCAGTCATGCCGACTCCCTGGATTCGACGGCCTGGAGTCAGCGAGATCCACGAGCAGTGAGACGGACAAGGACAGTATCGCCGACTCCTGGAGATGGCTGGATCGTAGAGCAGTAAGACGGAGAAGGTCAGGCCTGCCGACTCCCGGGACTCGACCAGTATACGGTAAATGAACCAAATTTGATTAGACGGGTCACGCGACTCATGCGTACTGCTGGTACTGGCCGAGTCTAGACATCGGCATCTCACTGGCCGGCTCAAGGATTTATCTATGACTTTTTTAGTTTCTACAGTACGTTGGACCACGACCGGGTTCTAGCCATTGTTTACTGCGTACACTGTGGTCGTGTTGATATACACCTCTCCAAGTTAGGACGTGTGTCTCTTTCTTTCGTAAGTGTATCGAAAGACTTCTTCCCTACAACCGGCCCTGCCGACTTAATAGGTCCGACTTAATTAATTAACATCCCCGACGAGACAGGACACGTGCTATTAAGGGGACTTAAAAAGCAGGTCCCCGTGTAGGCACAGTGACCATCTTAATATCAGGTTGCCGGCTTAATAACAGACCACCGCGTCGGAACATATTGAACAGCCATACCATGTTAACTAGCGGGTACATCCGAGGCAAAAAAATCCCCAAACAGATCCTCAACTACGTGAATCCCCCCCCCCCCACTTGATAGTCTCGAGGAGTTGAGATTGGTTGGTGGGCAGACGATTCGAGAGTTGCCATTATCTGTGATGCGTTTCCTATGCACCCCGCCGACTCCCGACCTCGCCGACTCCAGGTTCCCGTCTTAGCGCACAACCCGACCCCGCCGACTCCAGGTTTCCGTCTTAATGCACCACCCGACCCCGCCGACTCCAGGTCCCGCCTTAATGATCCACCCTACCCCGCCGACTCCAGGTTCCCGTCTTAATGATCCACCCGACCCCGCCGACTCCAGGTTCCCGTCTTAATGATCCACCCGACCCCGCCGACTCCAGGTTCCGTCTTAATACACCCTTTGATTAACCGACGTCTGGATAAGAGAGGCCAGCCAAGACAAAATATGCATGGCAACTTTTATCTGTTTGCATATCTTTATTCCATATATACGTGCTATGAACACAATCGTTTACTCTTTGTTTGTGTTTCCTTCTTTTCTATCTTTATGCATATTGATTTCTTGATAAATCTACGATCTCATTGGTCATGTTTACTGTTGGCGCCAGACTGAAGCGTTTTTTGGTACTGGTCGACTCCCGGGAGTCGGCCGGTCTGACCTTCTTACTTGATCAAGGGTATACACATAAATAATATACAATTTTTTCCTTGAACACATTTGATTAACTGATGTGTGCCTCAATAATGATTAACTTTTGCTGAGTCGCATGGGTTCTCGTTATGTCTAGGCGAGTCAACTTCACCTCTGCGGAGTCGGTAGTTAAAAAATCAGGGCATCGACACAACCGACTCCCTGGAGTCGGCGGGGCATAAGTTTTGCACCACCCTATTAAGACGGGTCTTTTGAGACTCTTGTAAATTCATTTTGTTGGGCATCGACCCAACCGACTCCCTGGAGTCAGAGGGTCTGACCTTCGTGAAATAAACTGTCACAGGTAGTCTTTGCAAGCAAATTAAAATGCCCAAGGAGCAAGAGTACACAACAACCAATGATGAAAACCCCACCAAGCCTTTTTTTTCTTTGCATTGAAGTCAAAACAACAAAACAAATCGCGAATGAAAACAAATAACACAGTAAGTACAGTACAACCATGACACCTCGAAAAAGAAAGGAATGACTGAAAAAGAGACGACCACATGGGGCATAGCGCAAAAACAAAGAACAGCTAAAAACATGGGTTCAGCCAGGAGTAGAAACTTCAACAAAGAACAAAGAGAAAACCAACACAACAGAGCCCAACCTGATCTCAACCGAACTGACCTCAGCCGGATAAAAGAAACCACCAAGCCGACACTGCATACAACAAAAGGAAGCAAGGCAAAGAAGTATACGAAGCAAGAAAATCCAATTAAACAAAAAACTATAACGAAATAAATGAACAGATCGCAGCAAACAAAAGGAAAACCACTGATTATACAAACAAAAACACGAAACAAATCTCACGAACGGAACAAAACAGAACATAAGCGGCAGGAAAACAAAGTCGACTCCAAAATGGAAAGAAAGACCGAAAAAATAGACGACCGCGCAACCAATCACAAGACCATCCAACTACCAAAGAACACGGATCCAGTGGAATAACAACAAGATGAAAAAAACCGAAGGTGCAAGAAATAAACGGTACGAAATCCCCAACCAACCCCAACGGAACTAACCTTAACCGGAGGAACGGTAAACCAATACACCAACGACCTGCAAACAAACAAAATGACAAACAAAAACAAAAGATAAAAAACAAAAAGAACAAAAGAATACAGATTCAACACAGAGTCAACAATACAAACAAACGACCAGATAACCAAAAGACTAAAAAACAAGGATCCAACCGAGAAATGAACCGACAACGTACCGATCTCGCCGACTCCCTCGAGTCGGCATGATATCTCTGCCCGTCCGGTATGGATCTCTCCACCCTTCACCGTTCCCATATCGCCGGCTCCCTCGTGAAGGCATGAGCTCTTTGCCCCTCTCAACCGGTGAACTCACCAGACGTAAAGTCGGAGCAACCCCTATCTGGAAGACGGCACGAGCGAACCTCGTATCTTCCTGCGAAGCGAAGGAACCTAACAAAACAAACACGAAACAAACAAACAGTATAAACATATCGTATATCCAGTAAAACAGCACAGTGGATTTTCTCTCCCGTGAGACAAAAGCTTTCACAAGAAATAAAAAAAAAATATTTAGCCCAAAGCACCACCCATACCAGGTCCGAACGTCCGAATCGTCCAATAGAAGAAAGTAGTGAAAATCATGATGGTACAAAACCCTTGCTCACGAGAGGGAGAAAAGCGCATGAAGAAGACAAACCGATGACCAAAACGGGTCCGAGCAGCCCAAACCAAAAAAAGAACAATCAAAAAGACCGAGAAAATAAAAACAGAAACAGGAAGGAGAAAAATAGACAGCGAGAACCAAGCGGCAACAGACAAAACAATGCGGAGGATGCAAAAATAAGAAAGCAGCACATAAACAACCGTGACGACCGCTCGTCCGTGCTTGAACAACGGCCGTCGCCGGCGGGGAGGATGCAAATCGAACATATCCTCCACCGCAGGCCAAAACAAAATAAAAAGCGAATGAGCAAGAAGAAAATAGGGACGGTCGAACGGATAAGAAGGTCGAAGGGTTTATATATAGACATCTACAATGTACACAGCAACAATCGAGGAAAACCCGATCGTGCCCCCAACGTACTGTAGGAACTAACGAATAGCAAGACACCATTAAGAGAATCAAAGATGGGCCTGATATATTTTCCTACCGTACCCCTGAGACACTGTATTTAGGTCGGTTCCATCTGAACAGCACCAATGGCGAGATGCCAGCTAGGACACAGCAAATCAGACCCAAAAGTCTTCTGCCACAGGCTCAGTGTAACGTACCCGCCGACGAATGGAAAGACGCAATGTAGGACGGTGAAATCGGACCCGATTTTCAGCTGACATCACGAACAGTGCCGATCCTGCGAAATACCGAACGTGCCCCATAACACTATAGAATATACGCACTTTACTGTAGAAAATACGCATCGGCCACGCAGGGAAGGGAAACATCGGCGACGCAAACGTGCAGGCAACCGACATGTGGGCCTCGGAATGGATGGGGCCCATCGTCAGCGAGAGAGAGGGGGGACGAAGCACGTACAAAGAAAGCTATCCCAGAGGGGCACCGCTGAAACCCATTACGGTAAACGAACATAATCGACCAATGGGAGGAACGCAGTGCGAATCTGCACCGCGCAGACCCGTCCGCCACATCGATTAAACACGAACCGTGAGGCTGACGGGCGGGCCCTCGGGCTACAGCGGTGATCCACGTAGGATGTCAGCGAGAGTGGGTGCAATAAGCTTGGTACGGTTAGCGACTTTGCAAATCCCTATTCATTCCGACTCCAGGAGCCGACAGGGATCGGACGGAGCGGAGCGTGGAGGATCGGACGTCCAGAAAGATCAAATCGCTGAGGAGCCTCCAAGGGGTCTCACCGTTTATATCTTTAGATACCAACTCCTTTAAAGGACCATTAAGAAAGGCACTTTTCACATCCATTTGTTGTAATTTAAAGTTATGATGTGATGCATATGCAAGGAGGATACGGATGGACTCAAGGCGAGTCACGGGTGCATAAGTCTCTCCAAAATCAATGCCTTCAACTTGAGAGTACCCTTGTGAAACCAATCTTGCCTTGTTCCTTACAACCATTCCATTCTCATCTTGCTTATTCTAGAAAATCCACTTAGTGCCTATAACATTGCGGCACTCCTTTGGCTTCTCAACTAACTTCCACACCTTGTTGCGCTCAAAATTGTTGAGCTCTTCATGCATGGCATTCAACCAATTTGGATCTTCAAGTGCTTCAAATACTTTCTTTGGTTCCACCATGGAGATGTGAGCTTGATGCTCACTAAAGCTTGCCAATTGACGCCTTGTGGTAACCTTGCTATGTAGGTCACCAATAATTGCTTCTAGCTTATGGCTCTTTATTTTCAAATCTCTTGCAACTCTTGCTTTGCGATGGGCTTCGATATCTCTATTGGATCTTGGAGGTATCACTTGATCATCTGATCATTTGAGTCCCCGTCTTGACGGAATGTTGACCTTGATCATCATTATGCACATCTTCATGAGAAGGAGAGGGTTGATCTTGGGCTTGACCTTGGCTAACATCAACAATAGGAGAGCTTGGTTCTTGCATAGCAACTTGGTCAACTTGAGGAGGGTCTTGAACTTGTTCTTCAGTTGGTGCATCATTTGCTTCCATGGTAGGCGCCGGTTCAACTTGTGATGATGAGGTCTCCCTTGAGTGGAGCTTGGACTTGCTTGAGGAGGCTCATGATGGATCTCAATGGGGCGAAAGAAGCCAACGCCCATTCTTCTTATAGCATCTTGAGGTTCCTCATTATCTACATCACAAACATGAAATTGCGCCACTTGGGAGCCATTATTCTCATCGAACTCCACACTACAAGATTCCACAACTCTCCCGAAGGATTTGTCGTAGATTCTATAAGTGTGGGATTCGGCACCGTAACCAACAAAAATGCCCCTAAAGCTTTAGACTCAAATTTAGATAAGCAAACACCTTTGATCTTATAGAAACACTTACAACCAAAGACTCGGTAGTAGGCGACATTGGGCTTGTTGCCGGTGAGCATCTCATAAGGTGTTAGCTTCTTGCCTTTGCGAAAGAATAGCCGTTTAATGAATGACACGCCGTGGAGATTTAAACTCCGCCAACATGGACCTTGCCATATCCATGAGGGTCCGGTTCTTCCTTTCGGCTACACCATTTTGTTGAGGGTATATGCAGCGGAATATTGATGACGAATTCCCTCTTCACTAAGAAACTCATTTAGGGTGTAGTTCTTGAACTCGGAGCCATTGTCACTCCTAATGGCCAATATGGGAACATTGTGTTGGCGTTGAACTTCATTGGAGAAGTCGATGACGGCTTGTTGAGTCTCATCCTTCGACTTGAAGAAATAAACCCAAGTAAATCTTGAATAGTCATCAACAATCACCAAACAATACTTCTTCCCACCAAGACTTGGTTGAGGGACGGCACCAAAGAGATCAACATGAAGAAGTTCCAATATCCTCTTTGATGAAATGATGGTCTTGCTTGGGTGGGGAGAATCATGCATCTTTCCTTCAACACAAGCCCTACAAAGACGATCTCTAGAAAAAGAAACATTCTCTTTTAGTCCAAGAATGTGGCCACCCTTGTGAAGACTTTGCAAAGTTCTCATGTTGACATGGGACAACGGCGATGCCACAACCACCCCACGTCGGCCTTTCCGAATAGGCACATTGCTTGAGTGTTGGTTGACCCCGAAAAGTCCACCACAAACAACTCATTTTCAACGTACCCAACGAACATGACCTTTAGAGTCTTGCTCCTCAAGAGTACCACCATATCAATAGTAAAATGGACATCAAAGTTCATCTTATTAAGTGCACGAACCGACATTAAATTGTAACCGAGGGACTCGACAAGCATGACATTTACAAGGGTGATATCCTTTGCAACTACCACCTTGCCGAGGCCCTTTACCTCCGCTTTGATTTATCACCATAAGTGACGGTTGAGTGATTTTATTTGGTCCCAACTCCGTCATGATCTCCTTGCTTCCGGTCATATGACTAGTGCATCCACTATCAACCACCCATTTCGACCCACCGGAAGCATAGTCCTACAAGAAATCATTGCTTGATTTTAGGTACCCATCTTGCAATGGGTCCTCTTTGGTTAGCAACAAGGGTCTTAGGAACCCAAATAGCACGAGCAACATATCCATCATAAGGACCAACAAATTTTGCATAAACATCACCATAATAATCAACATATAAAATGTAGTGAGGGTTAGCATTCCCGCAAAGTCACTACGAGTGGTCTTGCCCCTAGTGGCATTCCCACTCGCAATGGGAGTCTTGGTTTGTGCGGTCTTGGCCTTGTTGTTGCTCTTCTTCTTCTTTGCCTTGGCTACATAACCAAGACCCTCCTTCCCTTTGTGTTGTTTTTGCTCAACCACATGAGCAACAACCTTTTCTTTACCTTTGGAATTGAGGTCTTGGCACTAGTGGCCTTGGCAAGCTCAACCTTCAACCTAGCATTTTCCTCAATAACATTTACATGATCACAAGTGGGAGTAGGGGTGCTAGATGAAATAGACTTAGAAAGTTGAGTTTGTAGTTGCTCATGAGACTTGACTAGAAGAGAGTGAGTACTTTCCAAAGCCTTGTGAGCCTTGTCAAGTTTCTCAATGTCTTCACTAAGTCTAGCATTAGCAACCACAAATTCGGCTTTCTCCTTTTTAATCACTTTGTATTTAGAAATGGCATGATCTCTTTCCTTAAGGATTTTAGCAATTATTTCATCATTAGTATCATCAAGGGACTCAAGTCTCTCCACAAGAGAAACTCTATACTCATGCTCTTCTTCAAGAGAAGCATTTAAGGATGCTATGGTGAGAGAATCCTCTCTCTCAATTTTACCCTTGACCTCAAGGAGGTCTTCGGCCGCACCAAGTTGTCTCATGAGAGACTCAACATGTTTCTTAGCTTCACCTTGCAAGTTAGCCACAAAGGTATCGAAAGCAACAAGTTCTTTCTTAATTTCAAGACTAGAGATATCATCCATTTCATGCATAGTCTTGGGAGTAGAGGATGATACCTCGGTGGCCTTAGCCATGAGACAACGAGCGGTGGTGTTGGAGATGTTCTCATTGGAGGATTCAAAGAGAGAAGGTGATGAAGTTGAGGTGATAGCCAAAGCCGCCACCTCACGAGTGGTTTCTTCTTCTTCGGAATCATCGGAAGGATACTCTTCTTGTGTCATCACCACAATTCTTGGTGCTTTCTTGAAGAATGGCTTCTTCTTGACAAAAGGCTTCTTTTGAACCATCTTGGGTTGACCCTTGGGAACAAGCCTTCCACCATGTTCTTCTCTATTCTCATAGGGACACTCTTTGATAAAGTGATACTTGTCATGACAATTGAAGCATGTCCTTGTTCGGGTGGCAAACTCCTTCTTTCCGCTTGGATTGTTCTTTAGATCAACTTGAGCCTTTGCCTTGGTCGGGTCACGCCAAAATGCTCTTGAAGCAAGGGCCAAGTGATCATGATAGGCTTGTTGGAGATCATTGGGGAGAATGTTGCTTGGACATTCCTCAACCTCCACATCTTCATCTAGGCTCACCACTTTGGCCTTCAAAGCAAGTGAGGAACCTTGTTTCATCCCATGGCCCTAGCACGATTGTCTTGAGCATTCTTGGTGGCAACCTTGAAGGCTTGCATTTCTTGCATAACTTCATTTGATGTCATTTGAAGATAGTTGTGTCTTCCTTGTAGAGCCTTCAAGTCATCGGGCTCGAAGGGCATGAGAGCATTCACATACTTCCTCTTGATCCAAGCATCATCCACATACTTTGCCCCAACATTATAAAAGGCTTGGGCAAGGGTCTTGAGTCTTGAGTCTTCCATACATCTCTTCATGAGTTTCGCTATCAAACATGTAGAAGCCTTCGGCATCATTATTCAAAGCATCAAATCTATTCCTCTTCATACTCTCATTCCCAAGGAACACCTCGGAGAGACAATCCCAAACTTCCTTGGCGGTGGTGAGATGTTGAATGTGATGAAGATCATTTTCACCAACGGCAAGTTCAAGCATGTGTAAGCGGTGGCATTGAGTTGAGCATCAACCACCTCTCGTCTTGTCAAGTTGTTTGGATCCACGACCTTGTATCCCACTTGAATGATCCTCCAAAGCTCGATAAAGGCACTGTTGACATGAGATCTCATTGAGTGTTGCCAACTAGTAAAAGCCAATGCATTAAGCTTAGGTGGAGGACCTAAAGGGTTTATGCGAGGACACAAGATAAAGGCGGTAAACAAGGATAGAGGTAACCGAAGTGAAAGCACGCGGAGACATGGATATATTTCCGAGTTCCTCCTTTTTAGGGGAGTACGTCTCGTTGGAGGGGTGTGAGCTCGCCACCACAGGCTACTCAGTGCCACAAAGGCTCACCCTATTCTCCGATGAACCGCACCACAAAGGATTGGTTCACCTTCCACATCGGTTCCCTTCGAGGCGAAAACCGGAGCCTTTACAACAACGATTCGGGGCACACATCCTCAACTAAATTGGGGGCTCCCGAACAACTACAATCTGTCACAAGAACAACAAGTGAGTACAACAAGGAGCTAGGTTTTCCAAAGGGAAACCCTAGCAAAAGGTCCCTCAAGTGAATGAGGGGAAATGTAAATCGGCTCAGTGAAGATGTAGATCCGGGTCTCCTCCTTCGATTCCCCAACTTTGAGCTTGATTGAGTGGTTGGTGAGGGAGATCTATGAGGAGGAAGCTTGCATTCAATGGAGGTGAGAGAGTGTTGGAAGCTTAGTCTTCAATGAGGAAGAAGACCCCTTTAAATAGTCTCTCCATTAAATGGCCGTTGGTGCAGTGCAAATTCCCGTAGCGGTACTACCGCCAGGGGCGGCGGTACTACCGCTGTGACTCGATGGGCTTCGTCAACGGTCTTCAGAAACAGCTCAGAAAGCTGATTGCGTGGCGGTACTACCGCTGGGACGGCGGTACCACCGCGCCGGTACCGCTGGTGCCACCCGAGGCCCAAAAACGGCGGTACCTCTGGCGGTACCGCGAGTGGTAGCTCGTCCCCAGTCGTGGCTCCGGAGCGCTGCCAAATGCACGTGGTGGTACTACCGCCAGGAGGGCCGGTACTACTGCTGACGGGCTCGGTACCACCGCTGGCTGGCGGTAGTACCGGTATGGTACCGCAGGAGGTACCGATGATGACACCCGAGGCCCGAAATCGGCGGTACCTCCGGCAGTACCGCCAGCGGTAGCTCGGCTCCCGTGCACTAAGCAGCACTAGGAACAGCACGCAGCGGTACTACCGCTGCACCCGGCGGTACTACCGCTGCCTGGGAAAAGTCACACTGCACAGCTTGTTGCGAGTAGAATTCAGTGGTCATCTTATCTATAAAATCCTGCGAAGTTCAAAGACAACATTAGATAGACTAATTGTGTTGTCAACAAGCACCAAAACCATAACCGAAGGAGATGCTCTTTCAAAGGTGTTGTCGCCATGTGCTTATTGGAGCCAAGCTTGTATGATCGTGAACTCTTATCTTCTACATCACCAATGCTATCTCGGTAACAAGTGTCTACCTCATGCCTACATTTCTAGCTTTCAACCTTGTGTAGGTTGTATCTTGGCTTGAATTTTTAGTTGCAATTGATGTGGTTCTTGCAAAGTTCTTATTAAAACATCTTTATTGCAAATGTGAGCAAGCCGGGATGATTACATATCAAGGGAATATATAGAATCATTTTCATGATTCACCTATCCCAAATATGTTAGTCTAGCAATTCTACTCAATGTCTCGCATATGTAATATTGATGAATTTGCAAAATCATTTGCCCTTTGTGATACTTGTTATCTTTCTCGGAGCATCCCATCTATCTTTTTTCCCTTGTGGATATTTTTGATGCTATGATGAGATTATGTTGGAAGTTCATCTATATCCTTTTAAGATAAAATTGAGCTTTGTGCTATGCTTTTAAGCAATGATCTTATTGGTATATATATGACTTACACTTGGATATCATGTTCTTCACCGTAGTATCTATTTTGTGTGTGCATGTTTCTTTGTGGACTTATATCTTCATGATTGATGTCTATTTAGAAACTTATACACATGAGAGTAGTTACATCTTTAATTGGTATTCTAAAAATACTCTCTTGCACTTGTTTGTGTTCTAAAATTGTCTATGAGGGAGTGAGGATTCCATGTTGTGCACTCCATAATGAAATGCAAATCCTACTTTGTGCACGTACCTTGGGGAGCTCTCTCTTGATTTTTCGAACACTTGGTTGATCTTATCATAATATTTTCTTGTGTCCAATTGGTTTTTTCGGATCCTTTGATAGCTTGCCTCTTTTATTGAGGTATCTTTCATTTTGCTAATTTGGTGCAATCTTTGTATCCTGAATAAAGTTTGATTTCCTCCTTTTATTGATCAATGGAAATGTCCATTTGATTCAGCTCATTTTATGAGAAAAGTTAAACTCGTGGAGGAACACTCACTATGTTGGCCTTCTAAAGCTTTTTCCCATTTTGACAATTGTTGCCAATGGGGGAGAAGTTTTGGAGGGTTTATGGCATTTGACTTTGTACTTTGATTTGTTCTTAAGTATTTGCCTTTCTTGCCTTTGCAATTCGTTGCTTGGTTTTGTATATAATGGAAACTCCACCACCTGTAATGGTTGACAATATATGCAATGAATTCATGTTCATACACACGTGCATAGATTGTGGGGGAGTTGGCTCTATATATGTTGTTGGACTAACATCACATACTTTTGTAGTATTTTATGTTAGTATAATTGGTTCTAGCTCATTAATTTCCATATTATAAACCCTCTCAAAAGAGATTGTCATCAATTACCAAAATGGGGGAGATTGAAAGTGCATGTGCCCTCATGTGTGGTTTGGTAATTAATGACGATCTCTATGGACTAATGTTTGCATTAAGATATCTTTATAGATCTTATCCATGAGAAAAGATTGGGACTCATGTGTTGGACTCTAGAAGAGTATATGATGACCAAGGTTCTATCCAAGGGGTTATATGAGGAATGGTCATCTAGAGTTGAGCTTATTGCAAGCATGGCTTAGAAACAAGATTGGGTGAACATTCATGTTTGTCTCCAAGCCATCATATACATCAAGAGAACTGTCGTCGTATCGACATCTTGGATAGGAGACGGGGTCCTGCTAGCCGAGGGTGAACGTAGGGCAAGAAGGTGGACGTCGTCGTGGTCGGGATTGTACACGGCAGTTTACCCAGCTTCAGGCTCCACGGCGGTGGCGGAGCCCTACGTGCTGCTATAATTCACTATGAGGCAAATAGCCGAGGTACATGTTACAATGAGGTTGATTGTATGAGAGTATCTGGATTGGTTGCCCTAAAGGCGTCCCGAGGTCCAGCTTATATAGGCGGCTGGACTAGGGTTACAAGGTGATTACGTATCCGGCAAGCATACATAGTCCTAAACCTAGCCGGCAAGTCTGCCGCCTTCCGTCTTGGTCTTGGTCTTGGTGGCTTCATGGGCTTCGGTCTTGGGCCTCCTCCTTGCCGGCATCCGCCTTCCTTGGTCGTCAGCTATCTGGGCCGCCCGGCAGGCAAAGCCTTCACCACCACTGCGGGCCACCCTGGACTAGCCAGATTGATCCATGCTGGTGATACCCCTAGTTGGTATATCCCCAACATTAGCCCCTGGAAGGGTTCGAGTTCTTCAGGCACCGTCTTCTTTTGTCAGCGACGTCCGTCTTGTCTTGTAGGCGGCTGAAGAGCTTGAAGCATTCCAAAGTTGAAATAAGCGGCGATCCGCCTAAAGTAGTCGGATGATTTGCCGCCATCATGGGAAAGACGGCCTGACCGCTGTCAGGAATCTTCCCGGCACCAGTCTTGTCATTTGACCAGTCCCGTCAAATGTTGACGGATGACGTCATGCAGTCCACGACAGTTTGGACTTAGCGTGCATCATGATTACTCTTCCACTACGCACGAGAATTGAGGAGACGGCCGCAGACACCGTTGCCACGACGTGCAAATCGTGGGCACGTGGCGGAGATCGTGCGTCCCCCCAATCTCGCGCACGAATCTTAGCGCGCAGAGATAAATACCCCAAAGGGCACAACGGGGAGAAGCTTCTTCCCCATTCGCATTCACCGCAGCCACTTCATCTTCTCGAGCGCCCCTCCCCCTCGTACTCAACTCCGACGAGCACTTGAGCAGAGCTTCTGCGACAAATGGCGAGCACCTCTGAGCAAGATTCGGCGGCGGCGGCGGCGCTGGCTGCAACTTCGACGGCTGCGCTTGGATCTGGATCTGCACCTGCGGCGGCGGCGGTTCCCGCGAGCACACCGGTGATCCCTTCTGTCCCCACCATGGCTGCAGGTGGGGTTACTTCTTCTTCTCCAACTCCGGTGGCACCCGCAGCGCCCACACCTGCCTTCCCGCTTCCATCCCTAACGGCGACCAGCGCTGAGGCCACGGCGGAGGCAGAAGCCGCCGTCGATGACGACACCGAGGAAGAAGAGGAGGCGGTGGACCTTGGCTCCAGTATTGGCTGCCGTCAATCATGACGCCAGCTTATCTGAAGGAGCTGGAGGATGGCGGCTACATACCGCCCAAGACGGAGTGCACCTGGAGGGTTCCAGGCGATGAACCAGTCCCTGACCCGCAAGACGGCGAGCGCTTCATGTTGGCGTCGCACAGCCTCCGCGGTATGTCTTTGCGCTTTCCGCCTTCTTCTTGGCAGTGCTTAGCTTCTACGGGCTGCAACCGCACAACATAGCGTCCAACAGCATTTTAGTGCTAGCCGGCTTCCAGGCTTTATGCGAGGGTATTTAGGCATAGCTGCATCCATAGAACTATTCCAATACTGCTTCCTATGCCGCCGGCAAACCATACCAGGCGGCCAGCTGGCAACTTGCGGTAGCGTAACCTTCAACTGCCGCCAACCCGACTGGTACCCCAAGATCCCATACATCGAGTCGGTGAAGCACTGGACCAGCACCTTCTTCTACTGCATGGACATCCCGACAACCCGGCACGACACAGGGGATGCCTGCTTTCGTCAACGGTCCGCCAACCCACAAGGCCTGCTGGACGGCAAAGGTGCCCCTTAGCAGCTTGTCGGCTGAGCTTCGAATTGCCGTCAGGCGGATCGAGTTTCTGACGAAGACGATGAAGGCTTGTTGCTTGACGGAGTTGACACCGTCATCTGCTAGCTGTCGAGGAAGATAATGCCACTCCGCCATTGCGCACTGAAGATGTGCGAGTACAAGGCGGATGACACCGGCAACAGCACCCTTGACCAAGATGTTTGGAGTACCGGCTCAGAGAGCTTGTCAAGCCTCTGTCGGTGAAGGCGGCCGAAGGCGTCGCCATGTTCACCCACGATAACCCAACCCCAGTGGTAAGCCAAAGCTACTCTGTCTTTTACCTGACATCTTTGCCCACTGGGTACTGAGTTAATGTTTTGCCCTTTTCCTTTTCAGCTGCAAACCTTGGGGATGCTGACTTGGCTCCCAACTGGTACGACACCGGTGCCAGCAAGTCAAAGAAACGCAAAGCAGGCGGCTCCACCAAGGATTTGTAGAAGAGGAAGAAGGCGGCCACCTCTGTTGATGCAGAGGATGAGACCTTGGGGGAAAATATCCCACTCAAGCGGTAGGCAAGCTTTTGCTTTCCCTGACTTAGCCATTTGATACAACTTTCTGCTGACAAACTTGCATTTTTCTGCTTATAGGGGCAAGCCTGCCATGCCCAAGCTCCGCGCCAACTTGAATATTTCTGCCGGTAGGGGCAAGCCACCACGGTCTTCTCCAGCCACTGCGCCGACAACGCCTACCGTTGGCGTTCCCGTGGTTGTATGCCAGGGAACGTACACATCTGCTGGCACCGCAGAGGCGGCTACGGAGAAGATGGCGGGCAAGAAGTCCGTTACGGGCCCTACTACCTTGAAGACGGCTGAAGCTTCGGCTAATGATGCCGCTCGATTTATAGCCATGAAGCTTGAGGCGGGAGAAGAGATGGGAGAGAGCTATGGCGGCTCCTCCTCCAAATCTGGCCCTGACTATGTGATAACCCCCAAGAGCAGGGGATCACTGTAGCACCTCTCAATGTGGAAGTAGGGTATCGATCCGCAGGAGCAAGAAGGAAAAGTTATCTATTCCCTACAACTAAAGTGTCACAAGTTTTAGTTGATTATGCACTAAACAAGTTTAAAGAACAAGATGGTTGATTTAATGGATGGAAGTTTAATGTAACAAAACAAGAATGTAAAAGTGTCCCAATCCTCTTCAATGCAAGAGGACAAGACAAAGGTTTTCTCTTATAGGAACAATGGACATGGGTTCATGGGTTCACTTAATCTCTCTCTCTCATCTACGGTGATTATCATGTTATAGATAAAGTACACACAATTGTCATGTTTTAATGGTAGCTTTTATGACGGCTATATGTCCTAAAACACATAGTTGAAAGAAGTACTCATTTGTGTTGCTAGGTCACCCTCGTAAGGCTAGCGTGGTTGCTGTCACTCCCACATCATACTCTTCCTTTTTACCCCCAGATAAAGGATGTTGGGCTGTATTTCACATGTCACTCAATACATATGCCGTGTCACATCGGCCATCCCGTACCTACATACATCATACTTCATAATGGACAATATTCTAAACACTAGTGCAATGATTCATAATTCGTGTGCATGACCACATCTCTCTCATCTATCCACACTTGGTGGTGTCAATCACCTCATGACAAGGATAAACAAGGCATTATGCATAAATCAAACCATCACATGCATCATAGAATATCTCCAAAGTATGACAAATCATAAAAGCTCCAACACAACGGTAAATGTATAACAAATCATCTCATACCACAATATCCACCATAAGAATTACATAGATAGATCCATACTTATGCAAGGCACATCATATGGACTCCAACAATGATCATACATAGAGAGATTAGATCAAGTTACCACCACAAACCCAAGGTCCAGGGGGTGGACTACTCCCCCTTCATCATGGAGACGGTGGAGAAGTCGTTGGAGAAGATGGAGACCACCCCGGCAGCGCCCCGCCGGAGTTTTCCCCCTCCAATCTGCAGCTCCAGGTCTCTGTTTCGTGGTTTCTGTGTTTCGGCGGCGCTCCTTCCAGAGAACGTCGGGGGACTATTTTTATAGGCGGTTTTAGGTCAAAACGGAGTCGGTGGAGGAAAGATCAACGGCAACGGAGCTCCGAGGCCCAAAAGGAGGGGTCCCACGCGGCCAGGTACATGGGCCGCGTGGGCCCACCTATTTGGCCCTCGGGTCTCCGCTTGTTTGCTTCCTTCGCTCCCAAGTCTTCTTCCTTCCAAAAACTGATGCTCGTAAATTTCAGGTCATTTGGACGTCGTTTGGGTCCCTGAAACATTAAAATATAGAAATAGGGTTTTCTGCCTGTGCAGGGTTAATTCCATAAAAATAGGAAACATAAAATATTCCCAAAATCATTATAAAACAGTGATATAACCCTTATATGATGCAAATATGACTGGAATATAAGTAAAATAATGCAAAGTTCATGTATGCATTTTACATGCATCAACATCCCCAAGCTTAACCTATACTCGTCCTCGAGTATGAAGGTGATAAAACTAACATGGACTTTGCAATTTAATACTAACAATGGATATCAAAGATGATTACTATTGCTACATAGAGTCAAATGGTTCATTCTTAAAAGGAGTAGCAATATGCAAGATAGTTTATGAAGTGATATCAAGTATTCAATGCAAGGATGTTCAATGATAATTCACAAAGTGTAACATAAGAGAAAAGTACTATGGACCACAGTATGCATAATAATAAGTAAGAACATCCTACAATGGTCATAGAGTATTGATGAAAATCTGAATATAAAAGGTGGACACTTTGGAAAGATATATATATGAGTAGAGGTAAAGCATGAATAAGTTTCATCTAACTTCTGAACTTCTCTACTTAAGTCAATGATTGTAATATGGTAATCCTTGGTGTCAAGCTCTCATTCCCCTATCATAGCATCTTGAATGATTAAGTTTAAAGTGAAAGCAAATACGAGTAGTGTGCTTGACAAAGTACAGGTTGAAAGTCTCATGCCCCTTGAATACAAGTACCTACTCCATGTGTTACTCAACTTGGAAAACAAAGCAAGTTCAAGTTAAATATCATTGTAAGTAATAATAGTATCATTAAGAGCGTCAACTGGGGTACCTCTTGTCCCAGGATATGGAACAAGCCCATATCAAAATGACAAGACAAACAAACACAATGAACAATCTCAACACCCTTTTTATTTACCATTAGATAGCTTTTTATTGTAAGGTGTATCACAGAAGGTTCACCATAGCATGTAAGTAAATTTCCACCATGAATGATGCATGGCTTAGATTAGCGGCCCAGGCGTCTCTCTAACCATTTATACAAACTCATTTAAACTCACTTCATTTCCACATTTATTTCACCCATGGTAAGCATCCATAAACAAAAGTACATGATATCAACTAAATGAGATGAAGTGCAATGTTGAAAGCTTGCCATGTGACAGCACATATGAGCTAACTCTCAACCAAAGACATTTGTCAAGCCCACAACATCATAATTTTAATCACAATGGGTCATGTTTTATTTATGCAATGAAAGTAAAGTGTGCATCAAGTTCGAGAGAGCTCTATAACCAACTTTTCCCACAACAATCAACAACATAAGCATTTTCATTCAGAGGTATAGATAACACAAATATCATGATAAACATACTCGGAATAGCATAAAGCTAATAGGTAGATATGGTGGACTCACTGGAAAAACTTTGGTTGAAGGTGTTGGAAACAAGTTTTTGCTTGTTGGAATTTTTGGGCTAGCAAGAGGGAGAAAGTTGACCATCTAAATGCATGCATGAGTGTCCATAGAACTAACTAATCCATGTTAAAACAAGGTAAAATAACATTTAGCATCAAAACATGAATAAAAGATAGCTCTTGATAAAATATTGCAAATTATTACTCATTAACAAGCTCATGAATCATGCAACTATATGTATCTTTTAAAATTAACTCAACATCCCTTTTCCCAATCTTATAATAGCATCCAACATAATTCAACCCAAATTTCCAGTAGCTCTCTCATATATAAATGATAGTGTGGTGGTCTCACAAAATAAAAATCAAACCTAAACAAACAAAAAGACGCTCCAAGTTTATGCGATAAAGTGTTTCGATCGAAAAACAGAAGTTAGACGTGTGCAAACCGAGAGTGTGTAGGTCCAGTGGGGTTGTCTTCACATCCCCAAGCTTATGGTCTTCACCATCCTTGGATAGCTCTTGGTGCATCTCCTCTAATCCCTGTGAAAAAACTTCAAAACACCGTTTCTCCCATTTCTTTTTCTGTGGGTGCATTAGTAGTGATAAACAAATAGATTTCTTGCTGCATATAATCCTTAGACAAAAATTCATATGAATGTCCAGAAAGTGTATAATGTTGTATGCCTACTCATAAACTCAATTGGATAAAAAGATTCAAGTTAAAAGTTCTAAGCATGCATCAAACAAAATGGGACAGAATCTGTCCAGAAAAACAGCAGCAGCAAAACGTATTTTTCTACCCTACTTAACTTTGTCGGAAAATTCCAAAAAATTCATGCATACAGAGGATGAAAAGTTGCACTACAGTTCAAATATGAGCTCATTCGGAGTTACAGAATAAGAATTAAAAATCATACCGTGCACAGATTCGTGCAGGAATAAAATCTCCGAACGCTATAAGCAACTTTTCAACCAAAATGAGTAAAACTTGGCACTTTATTAAAAATTCCAGAAACTAAACTAAACACTAAGTCTCTTGTTACAGCAAGAGGACACAAAGAAAATCACAAATAAAAACAACCGGGTTGCCTCCCGTAAAGCGCTTTCTTTATAGCCATATAGCTAGGCTTCTTACTTGATGTTTATGAGGACGAAGCTCATGAGGGAGCTTGAACTTTGATGTGTCCCTCTTCCTTGGAAGTGTTCATGCATAATACCAGGATCCCATGGTGTTCTCAAACCAATCAAAATAATAGTCAAGTTGAACCCTAGTTGAGAGAAAAACAAAACACAAAAGTAATAACAACGAAGTCTAACTTTCTTTCTATGCATTGGCATTTTGTATATGAATGAATCACCATAAATAGAAGTTTCCCAATGCATATTAACAATATTTACTTGCAGCATATAATTATTAGTAACATAAAGAGGGTTCTTATCACCTCCTCTTTCATAATAGTTGCAAGTAGTAGAAATAAATTCAACCATATAACCACAAGAATCATTCAACTTAGATAATTTAGGCACATAAAGAGGATTATTAAATTTATTATGGAATTCATTAGCATGCTTCCCTCTTTCAAAATAGTTAATAAGATCAATATCAAGTTTAATATCATGGTTGCAACAAAGATTTGGAACTAAAGATAATTGCAAACCACATAAGTATTTCTCAACATAAGCAAATTTCTCCTCTATGGTGTAGTTAGGAGAATTCAAGAACAAAGTAGGACTCTCATGAGTAAGAGTACATCACAAACAGCAAGTATATCATTTTTATCCTCACATAATTTAGTAACAACTAAACATGGAGGTTTATCAATAAGCATAGGACCATCATCTAAAGCATTATCATATAGCATATTTAAGCAATACTCCTCATTATCATCAATAAGTTCACTAGTAGCATTAATAAAAGTAAAGGAGCATTATTAGTTTCATCATAATAGCATGGGTTATCATATAGGACCATAGAATTTTCAGTTTGACACTCATCATAACATGGGTTTCATAAATAACAAAAGATTTTTGAGTTTGAGTGCTACTATCAAATGTTGATGGTGAAGTTGGGAGATCCAATTCTTCCCCAAGCTTAGGTTGGAACACATCCATTTCAATCTCCTCTTCACATACTTCCTCTTCCAAGCTTATGTTTTCATCATCCTCTTGGGGTTGCACGGGCATCCCCAAGCTTAGGTTCTTATCCTCCTCTTCCTGCAAAATGTTAGTGCTTTCCGTGGCAGCAAGAATTCTTTCTTTAACATAAACATTATCACTAAATTCTTTTTTGCAAATTTGGAGAATAATAGAAACTTGCCCTTTCATTTCACGAGCTACATGACTAGTTGCAAGAAATTTATCAAGAAGAGAGTCTATCTCATGGGCTCCAACATAAGCAATATATTTCTCAACTTGTTCTATATCAGGGCATAAACATTCATCTTCACGATAACAAGCAATTATAGGATCACTATTATACTTGCATTGATAGTGGGAATGTTTAACAACTCTTCTATTGCAACAAGTTATACCATGTAACTCACAAAACTGATTAGCTATTTTGTGAAGAGCTTTAAGCAATTTACCCACTCTATTTCCCTCTTTGGTTGATTGATATTCAGAGTAGGCGTCATACCTTTTAAAATAATCATTACCCATAGACATTCCAGAAAGTTTCTCCATTTTTTAATTTTTTTGGGTTTTTGATATATAAAACTGAAAGTAAAACTAATGAGAAACTCACAACCAAACAAGTTTAAAGGAACCTCCCCAAGCTTAGATGATTGCAAGATATAAAACAAGATAAAATAAATCTAAAGTCTAGTGCACACAAGAATAGAAACTTAAGCGCTACGCTCCCCGGCAACGGCGCCAGAAAAGTACTTGATAACCCCCAAGAGCAGGGGATCACTGTAGCACCTCTCAATGTGGAAGTAGGGTATCGATCCGCAGGAGCAAGAAGGAAAAGTTATCTATTCCCTACAACTAAAGTGTCACAAGTTTTAGTTGATTATGCACTAAACAAGTTTAAAGAACAAGATGGTTGATTTAATGGATGGAAGTTTAATGTAACAAAACAAGAATGTAAAAGTGTCCCAATCCTCTTCAATGCAAGAGGACAAGACAAAGGTTTTCTCTTATAGGAACAATGGACATGGGTTCATGGGTTCACTTAATCCTCTCTCTCTCATCTACGGTGATTATCATGTTATAGATAAAGTACACACAATTGTCATGTTTTAATGGTAGCTTTTATGACGGCTATATGTCCTAAAACACATAGTTGAAAGAAGTACTCATTTGTGTTGCTAGGTCACCCTCGTAAGGCTAGCGTGGTTGCTGTCACTCCCACATCATACTCTTCCTTTTTACCCCCAGATAAAGGATGTTGGGCTGTATTTCACATGTCACTCAATACATATGCCGTGTCACATCGGCCATCCCGTACCTACATACATCATACTTCATAATGGACAATATTCTAAACACTAGTGCAATGATTCATAATTCGTGTGCATGACCACATCTCTCTCATCTATCCACACTTGGTGGTGTCAATCACCTCATGACAAGGATAAACAAGGCATTATGCATAAATCAAACCATCACATGCATCATAGAATATCTCCAAAGTATGACAAATCATAAAAGCTCCAACACAACGGTAAATGTATAACAAATCATCTCATACCACAATATCCACCATAAGAATTACATAGATAGATCCATACTTATGCAAGGCACATCATATGGACTCCAACAATGATCATACATAGAGAGATTAGATCAAGTTACCACCACAAACCCAAGGTCCAGGGGGTGGACTACTCCCCCTTCATCATGGAGACGGTGGAGAAGTCGTTGGAGAAGATGGAGACCACCCCAGCAGCGCCCCGCCGGAGTTTTCCCCCTCCAATCTGCAGCTCCAGGTCTCTGTTTCGTGGTTTCGTGTTTCGGCGGCGCCCTTCCAGAGAACGTCGGGGGACTATTTTTATAGGCGGTTTTAGGTCAAAACGGAGTCGGTGGAGGAAAGATCAACGGCAACGGAGCTCCGAGGCCCAAAAGGAGGGGTCCCACGTGGCCAGGTACATGGGCCGCATGGGCCCACCTATTTTGGCCCTCGGGTCTCCGCTTGTTTGCTTCCTTCGCTCCCAAGTCTTCTTCCTTCCAAAAACTGATGCTCGTAAATTTCCAGGTCATTTGGACGTCGTTTGGGTCCCTGAAACATTAAAATATAGAAATAGGGTTTTCTGCCTGTGCAGGGTTAATTCCATAAAAAATAGGAAACATACCAAATATTCCCAAAATCATTATAAAACAGTGATATAACCCTTATATGATGCAAATATGTCTGGAATATAAGTAAAATAATGCAAAGTTCATGTATGAATTTTACATGCATCACTATGCCGCGGGAGCGAAAGATCCCCGCCAAACTTTGAAGAACCTACGCGAGGGGACCAAGCTATGGCACTCGCACACATAACATCTCACCGATTTGCTACAGAAGGAACTTGAGGTAATCCCCAGTCCAGCCCCTGAACACTTTGGCGACTAAAAAGGTTGTTTTTAGCCGGCAGAGTGGTCTTGACTTGGATCTCACTGTTCCGTTTCTGTTGTAGGCGGCTCTTGCATCCAACGCAGAGCTTTTCCAAGCCCAAGGTACCAAGAATGCAGAATGCCGCCAACTTCGGCAAGACCTCGAGCTGAAGAACACCCAGATTGTGAGCTTAGAGGAGGCTCGTAAAAAGGATGAAGGTGACGAAACTTCTTTGCCTTCTTTTCATCCTAGCTTAATTTTTTCCTTCCGACAAGTTCTTTAGTCGTCTTTCTCTTTATTTGTAGAATTACAAAACACTGCGCAAGATATTCTCAAGAACTCCACTGACATGCAAACTTTGATGAACGAAGCTGCAGATCTTGCTGAGTTGGTGTCAAAGCTGAAGGCGGATCATGCCAAGGAGCTGGAGGAGCGGGAGCTGGCCCATGCCGCCGAGGTTAGCAAGTTGACGGGACAACTTAAAGCCATGAGCAACAACCTCAATCAGGTGAACAAGAACGCCAAAATCAGCAGGACCAACTGTCGAAGGCGGTCCAGCTAGCTCAAGAAACGCTTGAAAACCATCTGGATGAGGTCAACGCCATCCACGAGCATGTCCTGGGTAAGTCTCTTACCCTTCATCCTTCTTTGATACCTTGAATTCTTGAAATTTCACACTGCAGTGTGTAACCGTTTGCATTGTGCAGTACCGGCTAACTTAGCCGATGACGTGGATACGACGCCGCGCCTTGCCGTATCTTGAAGGTTGGCGAAATAGTCAACCAGATTGTCGGCGCGGGCAAAGCGTTTGCCGCCAAGTTCTACCCTGGCGAGCACGGCGATCCCGTCAACTTTGATGCCTTGCCGGACTTGCTGGAGAAGGCGGCGACCGAACATCACGGCGCGCTACGATCAGCAGCATGAGGCGGAGCCAAGTTGGCGTTGGCGATGACGGCGGCGTGGTATCCGGAGGCTGATATTCATCAAGTCACCGAGTACTTCCCCACCGAAGACGAAAACAACCAAGCCATTGTGATGCAAGACGTGCTGCGGTCTGTTCGAGGCTACGCAACCCGGATTGCCAACATGGTTGACATCCGCAAGTTCTACAAGGAACACCGGATCCACATGTTGCCGTAGCTGATCCCTCCTTGGCGGATCCTGAAGCTGCCGGAGGCGGAGAAGGCGAAGCCGAGGCTGACGAGCGCAGCCCCCAGGATGGCGGAGCTAGCCCCAAGGATGCCGGCGTCAGCCCCCAGGATCTCCCAACTATCTCCACCAAAGCGGCAACTCCTTAAATGTCCTCTCCTGCAATGGTAGCACAAAAACCTGCGTTAATCTATTAACGCGAAAAACTTGTTTATATTTTTGGTTTGTAACTATGTTGGGCCAACTTTTATGCTACACTTGGTGGTAGGCTTATTTAAGTGGCCCACCTTAATATATATCTCGTTTCCATGTTTAGCTGTTTCATATGTTGGCGGAACCTCATCTTAGTTACTTTAGCTGACCCAACCAGGTGCAATACCAATTAGTTTAGACTCAGAGACCAAAGCCATCATGTTGGTGCCAACGACATACTACTAGGCGTCCCACACACAAACAGATAGATAGGCATATGTCAGCCCAGTAAGAACCAGGGTGTACTGGGCCAGGCCTCTATAACCCTCAACACTCGGCGAGTGAATCTCGCTAAGGACCAGGTCTGCAAGCCTGGGGAGCCCGCGGGGCAGAATCGCCTCGCGGAGGCCTGAGGAGGCAGCTAGGGCCTGTGGAGCCTCTACTCCGCTGCCCCTCTCCAAGGAAGCTTTCCCTGAAGGGAAGTCAACGCAGAATCCTCCACAGGGCGTTCCCGCCCACGCGAGGGTTCCTTCACTGTAAAGCAAGCTCTGCGGAGCGCACATGGCTTCCGCAGCGGCCGCAGAGTGACCGCGCCTCTGCGCAGGGTGACGACGGAGCTACAGTCCCACTTTGGTGATAAAGGAGTCAACAAAGCAGGGGCAACGGCGCAGACCACCAAGCTTTCCTCTTTGGTGATAAGGGAGCAGGCCGGCGCTACGCGCCAAACGCGACGTCACCGTGGGGACTTCCCCCGCTCCTCTGCGGCAGCAGCTGGCCGTCCTGGATGGACGGCGGCCTCTCTGCTGCGGCCTCAGCTTTTGTGCCCATGGACCGCGCTCATGGACGCCCAAGCAGCGGTGCACCGTGCTCCCGACCGTTGTCGCCATGTGGTAGCCCCTCCGCTGCACAAGGACAGGGAGGAGGCCCGGGGCGCCTATAAAAGGAGCTGGTGCACCACCCTAAGGGGGATCGAACACATTTTACTCCTAGTCTAGCTACTTGCGCGCAAGGGAGAAGAAGACAGTAGTTTCCCTCCCCTTGTACGCGCCATTGCCACAACTGTGCCCTCGGCAAGCACGCTGTACTGTAACCTCTACAAGCAGCAATACAGACAGGCAGGACGTAGCGGTTTTACCTCCACAAGAGGGCCGTGAACCTGGGTACGCGCCGTGTCTCTCTCTGCCGTGATGTCCCTCCTCAGGCACGACGAGCAGCGTCGCCGCGCCGGATGAGGGTTGATTGACGTCGTGTTCAGCCCCTTACACGAACTCTCTTCGCGAGTGTGACTGCCCCTGTTTCGTGGGAGTCATTCTCCGACAATTGGCGCGCCAGGTAGGGGGCTGAGGCGCGCATTCAACCTCCATCGACCTCAGCGCCATGGCGGACACTCGCGCTGCTCGCGCCAACCGGCGCGCGTCAGGCCGAGCTGAGACCGAGCCCGTCGTCCACACCACCAGGCCACGCGGCCGTCCGCGCACCAACCGCGCTTCGGGGCGCACTACTGCGGAGCCACGCGTGGAGCACCCCGAGGATGAGGACGACCGCTACGACGAAGACGTCGACCACGAGCACAGCGAGGACGCTGAGTCCTCGCATCCATCTCGGCGCCAAAGCGCGTCCACGCTTGGACGCCCGGCGCCCAGCCCAAACACTGCGCTGCTCATGGCAGCAGAGCTCTTCCGCTACCGCCGAGGCGCACGACAACTGGCTTGGCCGTCTCCAGCACCTCGTCGACATCGCGGCTGCGCCGCGCGCGGTTCCAGCACCTTCGCGCTCCCTGGTGCACCACAACTCCGGGCGCGCAGGCACCGCCGCGCATGGAGCGCCTCCGCCTCCGCCTCCGCCAGGACCACCTCCGGCTGCGGCAAACAAAGCCGCCTCTCACGCGTCCTCGCCGCATGATTGTCAAATCGTGCAGCGGACGCCGCCGGACGCGCGGGTGGAGATGGAGCGCCAGCGGGACCTCCAGAAGCGCATCGTCGAGGAAATTGGCCAGGCCGGGCGCCAAAACCGCAGAGCTCTCCAGGGCGGTGTGGCCACGTACGCCACAGGCTGCACGGCCTTCACCCGCAACCTGCGCCGCGTCGTCTGGCCGCAGAAGTTCAGGCCAGACCTCCCCAAGGGCTACGATGGCACGAACAACCCCATCGAGTTCCTGCAGCTCTACACCACCTCCATCCAAGCTGCGGGAGGAGACGACAAGGTCATGGCGAACTGGTTCTCGCACGCCCTCAGGGACTCTGCCCTGTCGTGGCTCCTGAACCTCCCTGAGGACTCCATCGACTCCTGGGAGGACCTCTGCAAGCAGTTCGTTGCGAACTTCAAGGGCACGTACGAGCGCGCCCTCACCTACAACGACCTGCGCGCCGTACGCCAGAAGTCTGGCGAGACTCTCCGCAAGTACATCCAGCGCTTCAGCCAAGTCCGCAACAAAATCCCCAACATCCCTGACTCGCACGTCATTGCTGCCTTCAGAGAGGGCGTCACCAACCGCAGGATGCTTGAGAAGCTCGGCATTCACGATACCCTCTCCTCTGTCGTGAAGCTCTTCGACATCGCAGACAAGTGTGCCAAGGCTGAAGAGGGTCTCCTCTTCACCAAGGTGGCCTCTGCAGACGACCCCCAGAGGGATCCAAGGCCCACAAGAAGCGTGACGAGACCAAGCGCAAGCCTACTGCTGTGCTGGCTGCTGAGCCCGGCGCTAAGCACGCTCGAGAGGACTCTGCAGAGGATGGCGAGAAGAAGATCGACAACCGTCCCTTCTGCATCTACCACAACAGGCGCGGCCACGCGACAGAGAACTGTTACGACCTCAAGCAGCTGAGCAAGAAGCGCGAGCAGGAAGAAGGCAGCGGTGGTCGCGGCAGAGGCCGTAACTACCGCAAGGGCGGACGCAAAGGTGGCTACCAGAAGCCTCAAGGGACTCAGGCCAACGCCGCTGAGAAGAACAACAACCTCCCTGACGAGGAGCCTGGGGGCTACCAGGCCCCTAGAGGCGCCATGGCGTGCATCCTCGGCGGGGCTCAGGCGCCCAAGTCCAACAATCAGTTCAAGCAGTTCGCCCGCGAGCTCAACGCAGCGCTGCCGGGGTGGAGACATCGCGTCCCCTCAAGTGGTCTCAGTACACCATCGCCTTCGACGCCAAGGACCACCCCAAGTCGACCAAGACTGTAGGCACCCTCCCGCTGGTGTGCACCCCCACCATCAACAATATCGCCGTCGGCAAAACGCTCATTGATGGGGGTGCAGGCCTGAACGTCATCTCTGTCGAGACCTTTGAGACGCTTCAAGTGCCCTACGAGTGGCTTATGCCCTCCAGGCCCTTCACAGGGGTCACCAGCGGCTCAATCTCGCCTCTGGGGCAAGTGAGGCTTGCAGTCACCTTTGGCACGCAGCAAAACTATCGCACCGAGCTCATCGACTTCGACGTCGCGCACATTGGCCTGCCCTACAACGCCATCCTCGGCTACCCCGCCCTCGCGAAGTTCATGGCCGTCACGCATCACGCCTACAACATGGTCAAGATCCCTGGCAGCGGCGGCACCATCACCATCCATGGTCACGTACAGGACGCTACACGCGCTGTCGAGCTCGCCTACAAAGCTGCTGCCATGGCGTTCCCTGCTGACGAAGACCTGGAGCCCCTCGCGAGGCCCAAGAAGAAGAAGCAGCTGTTCTCTCAGGAGCAGGCCGCTACAAAGAAGGTGTCGCTGAGCACCAGCGATTCGGGGGCTGAGGGCTCGGGGGCTAGCGTCACCATAGGCGCTGGCTTACCTCCCAAATAGGAAAGCGCGCTCGTCGCCTTCCTTCGGGCAAATTCTGACATGTTCGCATGGACTCCGTCAGAAATGTCCGGCGTACCAAGGGAGGTGATCGAGCACCACTTAGCTGTGTGTCCAAACGCACGCCCCGTCAAGCAGAAGGCACGGAAACAAGCCCCTGAGAAGCAAGCCTTCATCATCAAAGAAGTAGAAAAGCTAAAAGCAGCAGACATTATTCGAGAAGTTGCCCACCCCACCTGGGTCTCTAATGGCGTGGTTGTCCCAAAACCCAATGGGGGAGGCCGGCTCTGCATCGATTACACTGATGTAAATAAAGCCTGCCCCAAGGACCCATACCCCATGCCAAGGATTGATCAGATCGTGGACTCCACAGCCGGCTGTGATCTCCTCTGTTTTCTGGACGCCTTCTCAGGCTACCACCAGATCAAAATGGCTAAAGAGGACGAGGAGAAAACAGCGTTCCTCACCCCCTGTGGCGTGTATTGCTACACTTGCATGCCCTTCGGGTTGAAGAACGCCGGCGCCACCTTCCAGAGGCTCATGAGGATCGCCCTGGGGGCTCAGATGGGAAGAAATGCAGAGGCATATGTTGACGACATCGTAGTCAAGTCTCGCGAGGGAGACACTCTCTTGAAGGACCTCGAGGAGACCTTCGCCAGCCTGCGCAAGGTGAACATCAAGCTAAACCCCGCCAAGTGCGTCTTCGGGGTACCTTCAGGCAAACTCCTCGGGTTCCTCGTGTCCCATCGCGGCATAGAAGCAAACCCTGACAAGATCAAGGCCATAGAAGAAATGCAGCCACCTCGCCGCCTCAAGGACATGCAGCGCCTAGCTGGGTGCATGGCCAGCTTGGGCCGCTTCATCTCCAAGTTTGGCGAGAGGGCCCTGCCATTTTTCAAGATCATGAAGAAGTCCGGCACCTTCAAGTGGACTCCAGAGGCAGACAAGGCATTTGAGGACTTGAAGAAGTACTTGGCTAGCGCACCAGTTATGGTAGCCCCCAGGACGGGCGAGCATCTAAAGCTGTACCTTGCAGCCACTCCACAAACCGCAAGCGCCGTCCTGGTGGTCGAAAGAGAAGAGCCAGTCCTCCCCAAGAAAAGTGCTGCCACTCCAAGTCCAGAGCCTCCCGACAAGGAAAAAGTCCCTCCAGGCCCAGAGCCAGACCCACAGCCAGCTGTCGAGCCTACTTCAGGCACCCCTGCTGAGACTCCTCCACAAGGAAACCTCGCCAAAGGGCCTGAGGAGTCCCTCGAGGGAGCCAACGCCGCGTCACCCTCCACAACCCTTGTCGAGCATCCAGTCTACTATGTCAGTACTGTGCTAAGAGATGCTCGCGAGCGGTACCCTACGCAGCAGAAGCTCCTTCTCGCCCTGCTCATCGCCTCCAGAAAGCTGCGCCACTACTTCCAGGGCCACCCTGTCACGGTGGTCACATCATTCCCTCTGGAGCAAATCCTGCGCAACCCCAACGCCACTGATCGCGTAGCAGGGTGGAACATCGAGCTGCAGCCTTTCAACTTGCGTTTTGACACCACAAGGGTCATCAAAGGAAGAGCACTGGCAGATTTTGTCGCCGAATGGACAGACCCAACTCCTGAAGAGCCTCCTGAAGCAGAAACTATACCGCCTGGAGATACAACGCCAAGCCACTGGACCATGCACTTCGATGGAGCTTTCTCCTGCCGCAACGGAGGCGCTGGCATTGTCCTGACCTCGCCTAAAGGCGACAAGCTCCACTATGCCGTCCAGTTGTGCTTCACGATGGACAAGATCTCCAACAACATCGCTGAATATGAAGGCCTCCTCGCCGGGCTCAGAGCTGCCATTGCCCTCGGTGTCAAGCACCTACTCATCAAAGGCGACTCCCAGCTCCTGGTCAACTTCTCCAACAAGAGCTACACCCCTAAAGACAGCCATATGGCTGCCTACCTTGAAGAGGTCCGCAAGCTCGAGAAGCACTTCAGGGGCATGGAGCTCATGCACATCCCGCGCAAGGAGAACCAGGAAGCAGATGACATCGCCAAGCGCGCATCGCGAAGGGAGGCCCAGCCCGCAGGTGTCTTTGAAGAGAGGCTCTCCAAGGCGTCCATAAAGCAGCCGCTGCAAGCACCAGCTACAAGCACAGACGAAGTACTCCAAGGGGGCTACCGCTTCCTCTTCGTGGCTGTTGACAAGTTCACCAAATGGGCAGAGGTTGAAGCGGTGCGCACCATCCCAGCCAGGGCAGCCGTGAAGTTCATCAGAGGCCTGGTCTGCCGCTTTGGTGTGCCAAACCGCATCATCACCGACAATGGCTCACAGTTCACCAGCGGCATCTTCAGGGCTTACTGCGAGAGCCTCGGCACCAAGCTCTGTTTCGCCTCGGTAGCTCACCCACAGAGCAATGGTCAAGCCGAGCGAGCAAATGCTGAGGTCCTCAAGGGCCTCAAGACGAGAAGTTTCAACCGCCTCAAGGGCTATGGCAAGGGCTGGATCGATGAGCTCCCCTCCGTGCTCTGGTCCATCCGCACGAACCCTACAAAGCCCACTGGTGAGACGCCATTCGCCCTGGTGTATGGAGCCGAAGCAGTCCTCCCCACAGAGATCAAGCACGGGTCCGCAAGGGTCCTTGCCTTCAATGAGGACAATCAAGAAGACCTCCACAACGACGACCTGCTGTTCCTCGACGGGTTGCGCCGCCGAGCCGCCCTCAGAGCGGCAAAGTACCAGCAAGACCTGCGACGCTACCACAGCCGCCACATACGTCCGCGCACTCTCGAGACAGGCGACCTTGTCCTCAGGAGGATCCTCTCCAGGGAAGGTCTCCACAAGCTCTCGCCCATGTGGGAAGGCCCCTACAGGGTCGCGCATGTCGCCAGACCTGGTGCGGTGCGCCTCGAGACGGAGGACGGCATCCCGGTCAAGAACCCTTGGAACATCGCGCATCTACGCAAGTTCTACCCGTGATCTCTATCACACCAGGCATTTTTTGTCTCTAGAGGAAAGCGCACAGCTTCACCTCCAAGCTTCACAAAAGCTTCTCTCTCTGAGGGCCAGTCCCTCTGAGCTCTTCCTGTAACGTGCCGCCGCAGGCCGTGAAGAGTCTCAGCCACTGAATGTGGTCCCCATGCCTCGACATGGAAACTTTATCTTGGCAAGCCCAAGTGTAACGAACCAATTCGTTTCCTAGTGAAACATTGCGCTGCGGCGCCGCTATGTAATATTTTGGGGGTGAGTTTTAGTTCTCATTACTCTGTGTTTTCATTCGCGCTCATATCTTTCCCCTTGCGCACCTCGCGAGCGGGGGCTGAGTACGGTGACTGTGCCTCGGGAGCATCCCAGCAGCACCGCAAAATCCAAAAGGATCCGAGCTCTAACACGTGAGCACGCTCTCACGCCTGTTACCTCACCAAAGAGCTCTGGCCCAGGGGCTTGCTCCCAAACCTGCCACCTCACCTAAGGACCTTTGGTACTTACTCTCCTCGCGAGGCACCCATGAGGAAACCTATAAGCGCGCATGAGTTTCTCTACCATGTTTTGCTTTGGTTCCGCCTCTAACCTACACAGGGAACAAGAGTCCCCCCAAGGCTCGTGGAGTCACGCTCCAGACCCAAAGAGGGAAGCACACCTTCAGGGAAATCAACGCCCTCCACGAGGCCAGAACCTCGCTAAGCTAAGTCCTGCGCTTACACCTCAGGCGTTGTGTTTTTCCTCTCACGAGCAACTTCCGTCCCTCGGGCGGGTATTTTCTCCTTCGCATTTCATGGACTGCTTGAGCGTCAAAGGGGAGCCCTCGAGCATCGCGACTCGAGAGCTCTTACCTCTCTAAGCCTTAAACACCCCCCGGCCTTGCTGAGTCATTGCTCTGGCATACCGTAGTGGCGGAGTCATAGCGCTAAGAGACGGGTCCTGACGACGTAAAGCGAAAAAGGCATGGAATAGGGATAAAATGCCCGTCGAGGGGCACACACACATTGCAGCACAATAAAGTGTTTTACAGACCATCACAAATGAAACAAAGTCTTTAAACAAAGATAACTTGCGCCTCAGGCGCGACTTGTGGCAGGAGCAGCTTAAGCAGAAGTCTTGGCGGCCTCATCCTCCTCAGCGTCATCTTCCTCCGCGCCTTCCTCCTCGACGTCTTCCTCCTCGCCAGAGGCCGGCTCTTCAGCGACCCTCTTGAAGCGGTTGACATAGTCGTTGATCTCCTCCCGCAGCGAGTTGAAGAGGCGCGTCTCGATCTGAGCATCCCCATGGGCTCGGTCACGGACTCGAAGTCGAAGCATGGATATAGGCGCTTGAGGTTGACGAAGACGCGCTCGACCGCCACCAGCAGGAGCTTGCGGCACTCCTCGTCGACAACATCGTCGAGTTCCGCCACAGGGCCCTCAAGGACGGAGAAGAGCTGGTCGAAGTAGGTCAGATACGTGGCGACGTCGGCGTTCCCGTGGACGGGGACGGCAGGAGCATCCACCCCCAGCTTCGCAGCAAGAGCGTTCCCGCGCGTCACCAAAGATCGGAACATACGCTCCCGCTGCTGCGTCAAGACCCGTGCCGCCACCGCGCTCTGCTCAGCCTCCTCGACCCTCTCCACAACAGGGGCCACCTGCGCATTCAGCTCCTGCATGTCTGCCATCAGGGCTGTGAGGTCCTGCTCCGAGCGCTCGAGGGCCTGTTCCGTGCGGAGATTAGCGTCCTTGGCGCGCTTCAGCGAGGATTTCAAGTTGGCGTTCCACTCCTCCAGCTGGCGAATGCGCTTGCCGAGCTCTCTGCGCTTTTTCTGGAAGCCGTCCTCCTGCTTCTTGAACTTCCCAGCATACTCCCGGGAGACGGCCTGTGTGACAGCAGTGCGGTACTCTTTTTGCTTGGTGAGGGCCTCCGCCTCTGCCTCCTTTTTCTTCTCGGCAAGCTTTGGTTGGCCTTCTCCACAAGCTCCCGGTGCCGCTCCACCTCCTTGTCGTGCTTGCCCATGGCCTCAGCCAAGCTGCTCTCGCGGGACTCCAAGGCCTCACGCTCTCTGTTCATGTCTGTTTCCGCCTGCTCCAGTTTCTCCTCACGCTTGAGCACCTCAGCTTCGCGTGTCGTCATGGCCTGCTCGCGAGCCTCCAGCGACAGACGATGCTGCTCCAGAGACTTCCTCACCACCTCAGCTTCAGAAATTATCTTCTCCTCGCGGCTGGCCAGCTCCTTGCGCTGGTCGGCGAGGGAGGTCTCGATAGCCGCTCGGTCGGAGGCTGCAGCCTGGCGCTCCGCCACAGCCGCCTCCCGATCCTCTGCAGCCGCCTTGCGCTCCGCCTGGACCGGCGCCAAGGCCTCTTGCGCCTCGCGCTCCGCGTTCTCGCGGATCTCCTGGGCCTGCCGCGTCGCCTCGTCGCGCTGCGCCTGAAGAGCTTGGTCGTCAGGGCCACTCCGCCGCCTGACTTCGAAGAAGCGGGCCCAGTCAGCAGCAAGGGCGTCGTACCTCCTGCCAAGCTCCGCCTCCTCAAGGGCAAGTTGGGTTTCTAGCCCGTCTAGGGTGCCCCTCACCAAACGGAGGGCAGCTTGGCGGCTCGCGCTGCTCCGGCTCCGGTCGCTCAAGACCAAGGCCCAAGAGCCCTCACGTGGCGCAGCGTCCTCCACCCCAGCGCCAGCCTCTGGTGCTGAAAGCACAGTGCTTGGACCAGGGTCAACACGGGGCCACGGAGCGGGCCCCCACCGTCTTGTGCGTCGTTGTTCTCCACGACGACCTCCTCGTGGGCCTCGGGGGCTGGCGAGGGAGGCCTAGCCACCAGTGGCTCAACCGCAGCCTCGCCTGCTGCGGCCTCAGAAGAAGTGGCCTCCCCCTCAGGCTCGGAATTTGGAGGGGGCGGCGGAGGAGTTCCCTCCTCCATCTCGACGTCGGCGCCTCCCGGCGCCTGTGTGCTGGTCCCCGCCGTCTCCACGGCGGGTGTCTCTGGGGGCTCCAGTGGAGCATCAGGGCGCGGCGGCGACGGAGCCTTCACCGCCTCCTCAATCTGACTCTCGGCAGGAGGTGGCGAGGCAGTTGCTTCTTCAAGGGGCGTCTCCCCCACAGGCCTCATGGCCTCGTCAACAGCCGGGCCCGTGGTGACTGTCACCACGGGCTCCTCAGTCTCTTCTCCAAGGGGCGCTGTAGGCCCCTCAACAACGGGCGTAGCGTCGCGCCGCACGTCCGCAGCCTTGCGGAGTCGGCGGCGCTTCGCATGAACCAGACCCCTGATAATCAAGACAGTGAGATCCTCGAGAAAGGCAAGAACTCTCGATAAGCAAGAACGAGTCAAGAAGAAACAGTACTCACCCAGATGGCTTGGCGCGGGTGTCCACCCACACCTTGTTGGCAGAGCGCCACGGCCTGATGAGGCTCCAGCGCTGGGCTCCTCAGGGGCCGCCTCAGCTTTCCTCTTAAGAGGAGTGCTCTCCAGGCTTCTGGCGGCCCTGTCGTGGATGGCCTTGGTGCGGGGCTCGCACCGCTTTGCCGCGGCCTCCGGGCCGCTATCGTCTCCGTCTTCGTCTTCTTCTTCTGTGGCCCGTCGTGACGGGGCCACCACAAAATCCTCGTCCACATCGGACGATATCTCCAGGATCTCCTCCTCAGGGGCCGCCTGCTTTGAAGAGCTCGCCTCCCCTGACGAGGGGTTGACTCCTCCTGTGGCGGCGTCAGCTTCGGCGTCTGAAGCAGCAGAGGACTCGCCAAACAAGTCTTCCTCCACCACAGGCGCCGCAGCCCCCTTCGCCTCTTCTCCCTCCAAGCCCTCTGGCGTGAACGTCGGCATCATCTCCAGAACTGCGAGGCGCTTCTTTGGAGTGAGCTGGTGGAGGGGCCTCAGGTGCTCAGTGCCCGGAACAGGGATCTCCGGGGCGATGAAGAGCGTGCCTAAGATGGAGGCGACGTCGTCTGGCGCGTGGGCGCTGAGGTGCAAGCGCATTGGATCTGCCGGGCCGGAGTACATCCACACCGGCTTCGTGTGCGCCTGGAGGGGAGCGATGCGCCGCCTCACGAAGTCCTCAGCGACCATCTGCCCCGTGAGGCCAGCCTCGCGGACGAGCTTCATGCGCGAGACCAAGTGGGCAATCTTCTGGTGCTGGAACTTCTCGCTGGACCAATTTGAGTTCTTCAGCGGCGGCGCCTCAGGCTCATCGAAGAAGGCATTCCGCTCCTTGGCGTCGACGAGGACCCACTTCTGGCGGAAGTCCTCCACCTTCTTCGTCACCCTCGTAACGGCCTTGTCGCCATCCCACGACATGGGGATGTAGACGGCGCCCATCCCGTCTGCGATGCGGAAAGACACGCACCCAGACCGCTCGCCGGGCGCCGTGTTGCGGAGCGCGTAGAAGCTCCGGAAGAAGGCCACGGAAGGCATCACTCCCAGATACGCCTCGCAGAGATAGGCGAAGATGGCGAGAATCAGGATGGAGTTCGGGTGGAGGTGCAGGAGCTGGATCTGATAGAAAGCCAGCACCTCCGCAAGGAAGGGAGAGAACGGCGGCACCAAGCCGGCGAACAGCGTGTGGACGAAAATGGGGTACCACCCCGCCGCCAGCTTGCCGAAGCGCGCCGCCTTGACGCCGCTGGCGCCATGCTCATTATTCCTCCCGGCGACGAGGACCTTCAGCCTATCCAGCGCCTCCGCTGTGGAGACGCGAGTGCCGATGAGAGCCGGCGCAAGCTCCTCCTCCCGCTGCGCTTCAGCGGAGGCCTCCACCATCGCCGCCTTGCCTTCTTGGGGCCCATGGCTCGCGAAGGAAGGGCGGCGGAAAAGCTCGGAGAAGAACGGAAATCGCCGGAGTAGTGGAGCACCGGAGGTGTATGCAAGAAGGAAAGGGCGTAAATGCGGCGGAACTGCTGCCGGCACAGCCGCGGCAGCCTTTATATCACCTCAGGCGGTTTCCGAGGCGTCGTGGGTCCGCCACGACGCCCACCTCCTCCGGAGAAGCCGAGACGCACCAACCGCTCGCCACGTGTCTCGGGCCGGCCGGACACTTTGGGCCCATGACGCTTCGCCTGCGCCCCCTGGACCGCGTCGTGCCCGTCATGGGCCCGGGGGCTACTGTCAGCCCAGTAAGAACCAGGGTGTACTGGGCCAGGCCTCTATAACCCTCAACACTCGGCGAGTGAATCTCGCTAAGGACCAGGTCTGCAAGCCTGGGGAGCCCGCGGGGCAGAATCGCCTCGCGGAGGCCTGAGGAGGCAGCTAGGGCCTGTGGAGCCTCTACTCCGCTGCCCCTCTCCAAGGAAGCTTTCCCTGAAGGGAAGTCAACGCAGAATCCTCCACAGGGCGTTCCCGCCCACGCGAGGGTTCCTTCACTGTAAAGCAAGCTCTGCGGAGCGCACATGGCTTCCGCAGCGGCCGCAGAGTGACCGCGCCTCTGCGCAGGGTGACGACGGAGCTACAGTCCCACTTTGGTGATAAAGGAGTCAACAAAGCAGGGGCAACGGCGCAGACCACCAAGCTTTCCTCTTTGGTGATAAGGGAGCAGGCCGGCGCTACGCGCCAAACGCGACGTCACCGTGGGGACTTCCCCCGCTCCTCTGCGGCAGCAGCTGGCCGTCCTGGATGGACGGCGGCCTCTCTGCTGCGGCCTCAGCTTTTGTGCCCATGGACCGCGCTCATGGACGCCCAAGCAGCGGTGCACCGTGCTCCCGACCGTTGTCGCCATGTGGTAGCCCCTCCGCTGCACAAGGACAGGGAGGAGGCCCGGGGCGCCTATAAAAGGAGCTGGTGCACCACCCTAAGGGGGATCGAACACATTTTACTCCTAGTCTAGCTACTTGCGCGCAAGGGAGAAGAAGACAGTAGTTTCCCTCCCCTTGTACGCGCCATTGCCACAACTGTGCCCTCGGCAAGCACGCTGTACTGTAACCTCTACAAGCAGCAATACAGACAGGCAGGACGTAGCGGTTTTACCTCCACAAGAGGGCCGTGAACCTGGGTACGCGCCGTGTCTCTCTCTGCCGTGATGTCCCTCCTCAGGCACGACGAGCAGCGTCGCCGCGCCGGATGAGGGTTGATTGACGTCGTGTTCAGCCCCTTACACGAACTCTCTTCGCGAGTGTGACTGCCCCTGTTTCGTGGGAGTCACTCTCCGACAGCATACTAGCGGCGCAAAGATTGTTTGCTTTTTTAGCCGCAGACGGCAAATGTCAAAGAAGTTGAACCTTAGCGCGGAGCAAAAATATTTTGTTCGGTAACTTTTATGACAACAGATATATGATTGCGAGAAAAGACAAAGATGGCATGATCCCAAAACTGAATGAGCAAACCACAGACTTTTATTTCATAATCATATAGTACTTATTACAATGTGGAAATTGCTAAGTGTAAAAAGGACGTAGCTGCTCAATGTTCCAGGGTCGCTTGGTTTCTTCGTACTTGTCGTCAACCTTCCTCTTGCGCTTGCGACCCTCGTTTCTTCTTGTATCCGTCTCGCACGTCTACCAAGTAATAAGATCCATTGAGCAACACCTTACTGACCACAAAAGGTCCTTCCCATGGCGGGGATAACTTATGCAAGCCTTTCCTGTCTTGGATTAGGCGAGGACCAGGTCACCGACTCTAAAACTTCGTTGCCGTACTCTTCTGCTGTATAACGCCTCAACTTTGCTGATAGATGCGGATCGTGCGAGAGCAACGTCTCATTCTTCATCAAGTAGGTCAGGCCATCCTGTCTTGCATCTTCTGCGTCTTCCTGACGTAGGCTTGAATTCTGGGAGAATCATACATCATGTCGGTCGGCAACACTGCTTCTGCGCCATAGACTAAGAAGAAAGGAGTGAACTTTGTTGATCTGTTTGGAGTTGTGCGCAAACTCCACAGGACAGACTGCAACTCATCCACCCAAGCCCCAGCCGCTCTGTGCAATGGTACTTCGAGACGTGGTTTGATGCCTTGTAGGACTAAACCATTTGTACGCTCTACTTGACCATTTGCCTGCGGTGTGCTACTGAGGCAAGATCTAGGCGAATACCATGCTTATAACAGTACTCCTCGACTTCCGCCCTGCGACAGTTAGTGCCGTTATCGGTGATAATGCTATGAGGCACCCCGAACCGAGAGATTATTCCCCACAGAAAGTTTGCGGCTGTGGAACCGTCTAGCTTTTTGATGCTTAGCTTCAACCCACTTGGTGAACCCACAGAAAGTCCCTCTCAAACGTCAGCTTGCTGTCCTTCTCCAGCTGAACGAACTCGGTCCAGTGGAGTGCCATCTACAGTTTTTAAGCAAAATTTTAAGTTAGTTAGATGACAAGTAAATCAAAATTTTAATATAGTAGGGCAACAAGTGAGTCAAATTTTAAACTTAATGAGAGGTGTACAAAATTTTAGGGATACTAAGGAAAATGTAACATTTAATGAGAGTAAAATTTTGCATGAGTAAGAGGATTGGAGGTAAGCAATTTTCGAAAATACTTCATTCCTTTCTTTTTAGAAACTCATCTTTTTGTAACATTTGACAAACGACCATGCTAACTAAGGTTTCCTAAAGTCAGGATGGCTCTGATACCAAGTCTGTGGGGACCCCACTAGCTGTCCGAAATACCCGATTATGCTTAACACAACGATCCCGTGATCAGTCTGTCGTTGCACATAATCCGAATTGGATACCAAAGTTTACATCCATTGCAGTACCGAATAGAAAGTCTTACATAAATGGTCATTTAGACCAAGTTCTTACATAGGTGCCTTCATGGGCCAAACCAAATATATCAGCGGAAGCTACGGCGTAATCGACATCATATTCTAACGATGACGACCCGACAGGCAGCTGACTTGTGGAGATCCTTAGTTGGCGTAGAAGTCGCCATATTCCTGCTCTGCGTAGTGTTCCTCCTCGTAGTCTGGCTAGGACAATAGCCAGGGACGAAACCAATATGAGTACATTTGAATGTACTCGCAAACTATCCCAACATGGTATGCACCAGTTTTATTTTAGTTGACAACTTTTCTTATTTAAAACATCTCTATATCTTTATTGAAAAAGGTAAGAAGAGCTTTATAACTATCTTTAAAGAAGTCACCTTTTTCATCTGTTTTTCCAAAACTTCTCCTCTTTCCCGACCATAGCCCGTCATGGTCCACTTCCATCCCACCACCTCATACCGATCCGTTGGTATAGGTGTAGGAAACATTCTCCACTCCATTTTTCTTTAAAAACTCAAAGCCTTTTTAAAACTTGCACAAGGTCTTAGGACAGTCTCCCAATTGTCCATATCCGAGGACTCGGCTATTCGAATAGTTTTTAACACTCTGCAGAGGTAGCACGCTTTTAACCCACATCCATCCGGCAACTCATCGTGTCTGCCACGTCTCGCCATACCAGTTGTATGCGAAGTAAGCGCCGGCCATAGCCTCTTATTTGCTCATGCTAGTATAGGATCCTTCCCATATGACACTTTCCATCGACACCCAGTCCGGTTTCCCGTCAGAAACCCTAAGTGTGAGGACTCATAGTTTTGTCCGGCGGTTTATGGTGGAACCTTCTATCCTCCCCACCAACTTGTGTGAGGACCCGGGTCAGGGGGTAGATCCTCGGACCATCCCCTCATGCATAACGGAGTCATCTCCGTCGATGAGGTATCCCATACTAATAAGAGCAAACTACATGACTACGCCTTTTCCCATATGTGGTAAATGTGGTCGCACAGGGTAGGATTGGTTTCCATAGTACTAGGACACTGTGCATTTTTCACAAACATCACCATTTTTCCACCTTTCCAACACAGCACCGACATCTCGTCGTTCCATAAACTCACAAGACATTTCAAAGGAGTTTTGAATAAACAACATTGTTTTCCCATCCTAAAGTTTTATATAAACTACGACATAGGGTGGCAAAATAATATCCATATATTTTTGAAATGGGTTTTGTAAATCTTGCTTTGAGAGTAAACATATTATGAAAGTAGATGCATATGTTGGTAGTGCAAGCTCAGAGAATAGCTTGCCTTGCTTGGCAAAGTGATCTTGCTCTTGTTCTTCAAATTCAGCAAACTCTCCTTCCTCGATATATCCGACAACGTTCTCGTCTAATTAACAAACAAACAATACAAACAATCACTAAGCTATACAAGCAATCACCTCAACATAACCATCATTAACATCACAATTGGCTACTGCACACATCAAACTACACAATTTGGTTTTTAAATAAATTGAATTAAACATTATTTAATTAAGTCCAAATTATGGCAGAAACTAGTTATTCATGTTTAATTCCACAACTTGAGTTCTGTTGGTCACAAAAATACAAATTAAAATTCTATGGAAAGCCACTGATGTGTAGAATACAACCCAATTTGAATTGGACCATTTGGAGTTACCAAACTCCCTACACATTGGATTGAATCCAGTAGCTTAATAATCAAGTTTTAGCTACCAATTAAATTATATTGTTCCAAAAATTAAACCCTTTTAGGGGTAACTAAACATGGATATATGTGAGCTAACAAAATTGGTCCTAACTCATTTGGATCAACCAATAAACATATTTGTCTGTTTTAGTCCAGAAGGGTTTATTTTAAAGTCAGCAATTAATATTGCTTAATTAATTCTACCAAAATTAGGGGAGCTAACACAAGGCAGTACTAAGCTAGCAAAATTGGTTTGGAATTATTTGGACTAGCAGAGTATCAGAAACAAACAAGTTTAGAATTTAAACCTTCTGTGGCATTTTCAATAATACTTTTTAATATTTAATGAAATGACATGGACCAATTGTGTTGGTTAAACACTTTCATAAGCTTTCCAGAACAGTTGAGTTTGATTTATTTGGATTCCTAAATCTCGAGATATTGAATTTCAAAGTTGATGCCAGTACTGTTTTTCCAGAGAAAAAGAAATAGAAATTCCCTCTCTTCTGGATAATGTTGAGATTTCTGACTAGTGGGGCCTACTGGTCAGTGACTCAGCGTGGACGTGGATTTGATTAAAATACTGACGGGTGGGGTCAGGCCGTCAGTGGCTCAACTACAGCGAAGCGTTACGCGGCCGTTGGATCTGGATCCAACGGTCCAAGATCAAAGGCAACGGCGGCGACCAAAAACTGGCGGCGCCGCCGCGCCGGCGGCACGGTGATGATCGGAGACTCACCTAGAGGGCTCGGAAGATCGCGGAGACGACGCAGATCGACGGCGGAGGCTCGGGGAAGGCGATGGTGCGAGCTGTGCTTGCTGGGGAAGGCTGGTTCGTCGGCGGTGAGGTCGCGCACTTCGTCGGCGTCGGGCAGCAACTTCGGCGGAGCGTCGGGGTCGCGTCCGTGCACTAAAAAGAGGGAAAAAGCTCTCTGGTGAGTGCGGTGTCCACAAGGAAGAGCGTAGAGGGGTCAGAGGGAAGAATGGGGAGGTGTGGCGAGGCGGTGGTGCTCGACCTCAACGGCGGCGTCGGGCACGGCCGTGCACTGCCCTCTGGCGGTGCACAGAGCAAATTGGAGCGAGGGAAAGCTTGGGAGGGAGGTGTGGTGTTCCAGAGAGGCCTCGGGGTGCTTTTTATAGGGCCAGGGCGGTCCACGATGGTCGGGGTCTACGGCGGCGGCCATGGCGCGTCCACGGTGATCAATTCGGCGATTACACGGCGACGGTGCAGAGACTCGTGGTGGCTTGGGGCTTAACGGGGTCCGGCAAGCTTCTAGAGTCATCTAGAAGAACGGTGCGTGTCGGGGAGCTAAGGGGTGGACGAATTTTGCCGGCGCCGTCCAAGTGCTCTACGGCGGTCAGCGGGGAACCACGGCGTAATGGCGACGGGAGGGGTGCCCGTTTTCTTCCCTGCGGGTGCAGAGAGGTGCAGGGGTGCAGAGGCGAGGGAGAGCGCGGCCAGGGGGGTCCTGGCGGCGAAGAAAACGGCGTCGACGGTGAAGGCGACACGGCGACGGTCGTCGGGTCTGAGGTCGATGACCTTTTTGCAGAAAACCCCTTCCTCCCTCTTTTCTTTTATTTTTCAGTTTTATTTCAATATCCAGAAGCTTTTCCTGGATTTATTTGAGGTACTTAAGTATTTTAGAAAATTCTGCAAATATTTGTGGGGCCTCCCCATAACATGTAGAAGCTCCACAAAAATTGGCATTGCCAAATAAAATGTTTGGCAACATTTTCTTTCATAGTACTTGTTTAAGGTAATTTGATTTATTTCTATTTGTTTTTATTTTAGAATTTTAAAACAAGTTCAAAAATAATATTTGAGATGGGAAAGTAGTAAGAACAAAAAGGGAGAGTGTTTACATTGCATCTCCACTGACTTTGATTTGAAAATAATTGAATTTGTCACTTTGAGATTTTTAAAGTGATAACTTGCTATTTTTATTTTCTTGCTTTTAATTTGGATTTTGGTTTCTTTATTTCTTATTAGTGTTTACTAGAGCAAACACTCACACAACCAGCAAGAACAACAACACAAGTAAGAAAAGCAATTAACAGACAATAAACAACAAAAGTTTTTGTTGGTTCCCATTTTTGGAATAAAATTCTGGATAATAATTTTGGGATGTTACAATCCTTCCCCCCTTAAAATAAATCTCGTCCCGAGATTTGCTAGGCTTAGGTTTTAAGGAGGTCTGGGAATTCGCTTCTAAGATAATCTTCGCGTTCCCAAGTTGCTTCTTCTTCAGAGTGGTTAGTCCACTGGACTTTGTAAAACTTGATCGCACGTCTTCGGGTAACACGAACATCTTCTTCGAGAATTTTGAGGGGTCTCTCACGATAAGTCAGGTCTTGGTTCAGGTCGATGGAGAGGTGGTCGATGTTTTTGAAAACATCAGGCTGGTCAGGAACTTCAAGACACTTCCGGAGCAAGGAAATGTGGAAGACATCATGATAATCTCCTAACTCCTGGGGTAACTCCAGCTGATAGGATACTTCTCCTCGACGAGCAATGACCTTGAAGGGTCCAATATACCTTGGTGCTAACTTTCCTTTGACATGGAAACGCTGCATTCCCTTGAGGGGTGTCACTCGGAGATACACATAATCTCCGATACTGAAAGTGAGATCACGGCGCTTGGTGTCAGCATAACTCTTCTGACGGGATTGGGCAGTTTTGAGACGTTCACGAATAAGCTGAACTTGCTCTTCAGCTTCTCGGAGGGTATCTGGTCCGAACAATTTGCTCTCTCCGGTATCGGACCAATTCAGGGTGTACGACACTTCTTGCCGTAAAGGGCTTCAAAAGGGGCCATTTGCAGACTAGACTGATAACTGTTGTTGTACGAGAACTCTGCAAACGGAAGACAATCTTCCCACTTGGAACCATAGGATAGAACACATGCGCGAAGCATGTCCTCTAATATCTGGTTCACTCGCTCAGTCTGGCCATCGGTCTGGGGATGATAAGCTGTGCTAAAGGCTAACTTGGTTCCGAGGGCTTCATGAAGGGATTTCCAGAATCTTGAGGTGAATTGCGTGCCTCTATCAGATACAATCTTCTTAGGCACACCATGCAGGCTCACTATTCTGGAAATATACAGGTCTGCTAACTGAGCTCCGGTATGAGTGGTCTTGACAGGAACAAAGTGGGCAACCTTGGTCAGTCGATCAACGATGACCCAGATGAATCATGGCCTCGGTTGGATCTTGGAAGTCCGGTAATAAAATCCATTCCAATCTCATCCCACTTCCACTCGGGAATTTTCAAAGGTTGAAGCAATCCAGCGGGTCGCTGATGTTCAGCCTTGACTCGCTGACAGATATCACACTTGGCTACGAATGAACCAATCTCTCGCTTCATTCCATGCCACCAAAATCTTTCTCGAAGGTCTTGGTACATTTTGGTTCCGCCGGGGTGGATTGAATAAGGGGTCTCATGGGCCTCCTTCAGGATTAACTCCTTAAGTTCCGTGACATTGGGCACACAGATACGGTTATTGAATTTCAGCACTCCTTCAGCATCTTCGGTAAAACCGGGTGCTTTGCCGAGGGAAATTTTCTTCCTAATTCCCTCTATACTTTCATGACCTTTCTGGGCTTCTTTGATTTGATCCACCAGGGTTGGGGTTAACTCTAAATTGGCGAGATAACCATAGCTAACAAGCTCTAGTCCAAAATCTTGGAAGTCTTTGAACAAGGCTGGCTGTTCGGCTTGGATCAGGGCATTCAGGGTGCAAGGTTTGCGACTAAGGGCATCGGCAACTACATTAGCCTTTCCGGGGTGATAATGGATTCCAATATCATAATCCTTGATTAATTCCATCCATCTCCTCTGTCGCAGGTTCAGATCTTTCTGGGTGAAAATATACTTCAAGCTTTTGTGATCTGTATAGACCTCGCAGCGATGTCCCGCAAGATAGGGACGCCACTTCTTAAGAGCAAAGACCACAGCAGCTAACTCCAAGTCATGGGTTGGGTAATTCTCTTCATGCGGTCGCAACTGCCGGGACAGGTACGACACAACTTTGCCTTCTTGCATCAGAACGCAACCAAGTCCGAGGCGTGATGCATCGCAATACACGTCGAAACTCTGGGTGACGTCTGGCATGATCAGGATTGGGGCTGAGGTTAGTTTCTTCTTCAGTTCTTGGAAACTATCCTCACACTTCTGAGTCCATTCAAATTTCTTGTCCTTCTTCAACAGTTGGGTCAGAGGTTTGGCTATACTGGAAAATCCTTCGACGAACTTGCGGTAATAACCGGCAAGTCCGAGAAAGCTTCGGATTTCAAAAACATTGGTTGGGGATAACCAGTCAAGAATGGCTTGTATCTTCTCAGGGTCAACAGAAATTCCTCCAGCGGATACAATATGTCCAAGAAATGCCACTTCACTGAGCCAAAACTCACACTTGCTAAGTTTGGCATACAGTTGGTGCTCTTGGAGGGTCTCCAAAACTAGACGCAGGTGTTCAGCATGCTCTTCTTCGGTCTTGGAATAAATAAGGATGTCATCAAGGAAAACTACCACGAACTTGTCGAGGTACTCCATGAAAATCTTGTTCATGAGATTCATGAAATAGGCTGGGGCATTGGTCAGACCAAAAGACATCACGGTGTATTCAAACAACCCGTAACGAGTGGTGAAGGCGGTCTTGGGAATATCTGTCTCTCTGATCTTCAACTGATGGTAACCTGTCCGAAGATCGATCTTTGAAAAGACTCGGGCTCCGTTCATTTGATCGAACAGATCCTCGATCTTGGGAAGAGGGTACTTGTTTTTAATGGTCACGTCATTCAGCTTGCGATAATCCACACACAGGCGTGTGGTACCGTCTCTCTTGTCCACAAAAATAATGGGTGATCCCCATGGTGAAGCGCTTGGGCGGACAAGACCTTTGCTTAGCATATCAGCCAACTGTTTCTTCAACTCAACCAGTTCTTCCGGATTCATCCGATAAGGCTTTTGGGATATGGGGGATGTTCCTGGAATAAGCTCAATTATGAACTCAATATCCCTATCTGGCGGCATACCAGGCAATTCTTCTGGGAAAACATCCTTGAACAGATGAACAACACGGATCTCATCTAGGGCGGGTCGAGCTATGCTCTCATGGCAGCCTGGGTGAGGTTGACTAGTTTTAGACACATACTCCACTTCTACTTCTTTGTCGGTGGTGATGGATACAGCTCTTCTGGCACAGTCAATCCGACCATGGTACTTGGCTAACCAATTCATACCGAGTATAACATCGATGCCTTGGGTTCCCAGAACAATTAAGTTTACTGGAAACTTCTCTCCTTTGATCTCAAGGGGTACATCGGAGCAAAACATCTGGGTCTCTACGGTGGATTCTGGGATTTGGACGACCATGGGTTTGGGTAAGAGGCTCTTAACTAAACCTCCCTTAGCAACAAATTCTTGGGTAACAAATGAATGGGTAGCACCAGAATCAAACAGAACAGTTGCAGGTACTGAGTTGACAAGGAACGTACCCAGCACAACATCCGGAGCATCCTGAGCTTCTTCAGCATTGATGTGGTGCAGACGACCCTTGGCAACAGCAGCATTTCCGCGAGGTGCGGCATTCTTGCCATTTCCATTTCCATTGCGGCCTTGACCATTGTTCTGTGCCGGCGCATTGGGGCGTTGGACATTCCTCTTGGGATTGGGACATTCTTTGGAGTAGTGACCCTTGTTGCCGCATTCAAAGCAGATCACATTGGGATTGCGGTTGAAGTTGTTGAAGTTTCCTCCGGGACGGTTATTGTCATTGGGACGGTTGAAGTTGTTTGGGCGGTTAGGGTAATTTGGGCGTGGAGCTTGGGGTGGACGATAGGCAGGCCTGGTGTTCTGCTGAAAGATACGAGGTTTCTGGCTGCTCGAGCCTTCCTGAGCATTCATCCTCCTCTTGCGACCTTCATACATCGACTTGCGCTTGGTCTCCAGCTGGATGGCTTTGTCCACAAGTGACTCCAGATCACGGAAGTCATGGATAACCAAAGCACACTGAAGTTCATCATGAAGTCCACTCATGAAACGCTCCATCTTCTTCTCTTCCTTGTCGGTGTCATCAGGAGCATACCGAGATAAGTCGGTAAACTCCTCAAGATAACCAACCACATCTCTACTTCCCTGCCTCAGTTTGCGGAACTCATCCTTCTTCCTCTCAATAAGTCCGTAAGGAATATGCTTCTTACGGAACTTCTCCTGGAACTCAGCCCAGTTGATGACATGACCAGCTGGCTGGAGAGTCTTGGTAGTTCCCACCAAGCTCTTGCAGGTCCAGCGAGATAGTGGGTTGCATACAGCACTTTCTCATTTTCTCCCACAGCAGCAACTTCAAGATTATTGCCGATGGTGCGAAGCCAATCATCGGCTTCTAGTGGGTGAAGTCCCTTGGAGTAGGTGGGTGGGTTGGTCTTCTGAAAATCACCCAAGGTAGATCGCTGGTTTCCATCACCATTGCCGTTACCACCATTGTTGTTGTTGTTGTTGTTGTTGTTGTTATTGTAAGCGGCTGCGAGTTGTTGTAAGGCAGCGAGATGAGCTTGGCGCTCTTGCCGGGCATTTTCACGCTCCTCCATGATAAGTGCGAGAAGTTGGGTGGGGGTTGGGTCCGGTGGTGGTGGTGCTGATCCTGATCCTTCCGCATTGCTGCGACGGGGTGGCATCCTGAAGCACACCGGGTATAAGAGACAAGGCAAGAAAAGTTCGACTAAGGGAAAAGATGATCTCTCAAGCGGTTGATTAATCCTAAGAGTTATATGAAAATAGTTCACACAATTTTAAACAAGACAAACATACTTATATTTCACAAACAATACATCAAAGAGTTCACATCAACATCAAGCTTACAACCTCAAGCTTACAACATAATATCTGGTTTCCAAAAGAACCACTGCTACTACTCGACTAGCTATAGGGGGTCAACCTAATCCTGCGGTAGTGATCAAGTCACTCGCCTACTGAGGTGGAACCTCCAGCTCTAACACGTCAGCATCTGACTGGTAGGCTGGCTCCTCGGGATCCTCCTCCTCGTCCTCGAGAACTGGCTCGAGTGGCTCCTCCTCCTCGTCAACTAACTCCTCCTCATCATCCTCCTCCTCACAGTCCATCTCCTCCACGAAGTCATCATCGTCACTGAGGAAAGCGTCGTTCTCCTTGCGGAGATCCTCGCCCTCCTCCTCCATCTCGTCAGTATGGTGCTCAAGATCCTCAATCAGTCCATCCTGCTCTGCCACCTTCGTGCGGAGCTTCACGATAGTCTTCCTCAGCTGGGCCCTCTTCCTGAGAAGAGCAACCTTCTCCACCATCAGCTTCATCTCGTTCTCGCGAAGCTCAACGAGCGACTCGCGGTCGAAGTGGAGCTGAATCCTAGTGCGCAACAGATCATCCTGAGTGCACTGAAGTAAGATCTCCATGTCCATGATGTAGCTCCCAAACATCGGGTGGTAAGGTGAAGGAGTAGGGTGTCCATCACAGTTGCGCCTCCCGTAGAACCGGAACCGGGAGTCTACTAACTCCGCCTTGTGCTCCTCACAAAGTCGGGATAGCATCCTCTGTGTAGCAGTACAGAGACCGTCAACCCAGGTGGCCTCCTTGGTGGTGAAGATGAGTGTCCGGGAATTGGGAGACTTGATGTTCCTGCGAACTGACGATCTGATGAGCCAGCTCAGCCTTCCAACACCGTGAACATCAATCTGAGCTCCCTCAAACTCTGGAGCGGGGCGACCTAACAGCTTGGTCAACTCGAACAAGTCCCTCTCAAACGTCAGCTTGCTGTCCTTCTCCAGCTGAACGAACTCGGTCCAGTGGAGTGCCATCTACAGTTTTTAAGCAAAATTTTAAGTTAGTTAGATGACAAGTAAATCAAAATTTTAATATAGTAGGGCAACAAGTGAGTCAAATTTTAAACTTAATGAGAGGTGTACAAAATTTTAGGGATACTAAGGAAAATGTAACATTAATGAGAGTAAAATTTTGCATGAGTAAGAGGATTGGAGGTAAGCAATTTTCGAAAATACTTCATTCCTTTCTTTTTAGAAATTCATCTTTTTGTAACATTTGACAAACGACCATGCTAACTAAGGTTTCCTAAAGTCAGGATGGCTCTGATACCAAGTCTGTGGGGACCCCGGACTAGCTGTCCGAAATACCCGATTATGCTTAACACAACGATCCCGTGATCAGTCTGTCGTTGCACATAATCCGAATTGGATACCAAAGTTTACATCCATTACAGTACCGAATAAAAGTCTTACATAAATGGTCATTTAGACCAAGTTCTTACATAGGTGCCTTCATGGGCCAAACCAAATATATCAGCGGAAGCTACGGCGTAATCGACATCATATTCTAACGATGACGACCCGACAGGCAGCTGACTTGTGGAGATCCTTAGTTGGCGTAGAAGTCGCCATATTCCTGCTCTGCGTAGTGTTCCTCCTCGTAGTCTGGCTAGGACAATAGCCAGGGACGAAACCAATATGAGTACATTTGAATGTACTCGCAAACTATCCCAACATGAGTATGCACCAGTTTTATTTTAGTTGACAACTTTTCTTATTTAAAACATCTCTATATCTTTATTGAAAAAGGTAAGAAGAGCTTTATAACTATCTTTAAAGAAGTCACCTTTTTCATCTGTTTTTCCAAAACTTCTCCTCTTTCCCGACCATAGCCCGTCATGGTCCACTTCATCCCACCACCTCATACCGATCCGTTGGTATAGGTGTAGGAAACATTCTCCACTCCATTTTTCTTTAAAAACTCAAAGCCTTTTTAAAACTTGCACAAGGTCTTAGGACAGTCTCCCAATTGTCCATATCCGAGGACTCGGCTATTCGAATAGTTTTTAACACTCTGCAGAGGTAGCACGCTTTTAACCCACATCCATCCGGCAACTCATCGTGTCTGCCACGTCTCGCCATACCAGGTGTATGCGAAGTAAGCCGCCGGCCATAGCCTCTTATTTGCTCATGCTAGTATAGGATCCTTCCCATATGACACTTTCCATCGACACCCAGTCCGGTTTCCCGTCAGAAACCCTAAGTGTGAGGACTCATAGTTTTGTCCGGCGGTTTATGGTGGAACCTTCTATCCTCCCCACCAACTTGTGTGAGGACCCGGGTCAGGGGGTAGATCCTCGGACCATCCCCTCATGCATAACGGAGTCATCTCCGTCGATGAGGTATCCCATACTAATAAGAGCAAACTACATGACTACGCCTTTTCCCATATGTGGTAAATGTGGTCGCACAGGGTAGGATTGGTTTCCATAGTACTAGGACACTGTGCATTTTTCACAAACATCACCATTTTTCCACCTTTCCAACACAGCACCGACATCTCGTCGTTCCATAAACTCACAAGACATTTCAAAGGAGTTTTGAATAAACAACATTGTTTTCCCATCCTAAAGTTTTATATAAACTACTACATAGGGTGGCAAAATAATATCCATATATTTTTGAAATGGGTTTTGTAAATCTTGCTTTGAGAGTAAACATATTATGAAAGTAGATGCATATGTTGGTAGTGCAAGCTCAGAGAATAGCTTGCCTTGCTTGGCAAAGTGATCTTGCTCTTGTTCTTCAAATTCAGCAAACTCTCCTTCCTCGATATATCCGACAACGTTCTCGTCTAATTAACAAACAAACAATACAAACAATCACTAAGCTATACAAGCAATCACCTCAACATAACCATCATTAACATCACAATTGGCTACTGCACACATCAAACCACACAATTTGGTTTTAAATAAATTGAATTAAACATTATTTAATTAAGTCCAAATTATGGCAGAAACTAGTTATTCATGTTTAATTCCACAACTTGAGTTCTGTTGGTCACAAAAATACAAACTAAAATTCTATGGAAAGCCACTGATGTGTAGAATACAACCCAATTTGAATTGGATCATTTGGAGTTACCAAACTCCCTACACATTGGATTGAATCCAGTAGCTTAATAATCAAGTTTTAGCTACCAATTAAATTATATTGTTCCAAAAATTAAACCCTTTTAGGGGTAACTAAACATGGATATATGTGAGCTAACAAAATTGGTCCTAACTCATTTGGATCAACCAATAAACATATTTGTCTGTTTTAGTCCAGAAGGGTTTATTTAAAGTCAGCAATTTATGCTTAATTAATTCTACCAAAATTAGGGGAGCTAACACAAGGCAGTACTAAGCTAGCAAAATTGGTTTGGAATTATTTGGACTAGCAGAGTATCAGAAACAAACAAGTTTAGATTTAAACCTTCTGTGGCATTTTCAATAATACTTTTTAATATTTAATTAAATGACATGAGACCAATTGTGTTGGTTAAACAATTTCATAAGCTTTCCAGAACAGTTGAGTTTGATTTATTTGGATTCCTAAATCTCGAGATATTGAATTTCAAAGTTGATGCCAGTACTGTTTTTCCAGAGAAAAAGAAATAGAAATTCCCTCTCTTCTGGATAATGTTGAGATTTCTGACTAGTGGGGCCTACTGGTCAGTGACTCAGCGTGGACGTGGATTTGATTAAAATACTGACGGGTGGGGTCAGGCCGTCAGTGGCTCAACTACAGCGAAGCGTTACGCGGCCGTTGGATCTGGATCCAACGGTCCAAGATCAAAGGCAACGGCGGCGACCAAAAACTGGCGGCGCCGCCGCGCCGGCGGCACGGTGATGATCGGAGACTCACCTAGAGGGCTCGGAAGATCGCGGAGACGACGCAGATCGACGGCGGAGGCTCGGGGAAGGCGATGGTGCGAGCTGTGCTTGCTGGGGAAGGCTGGTTCGTCGGCGGTGAGGTCGCGCACTTCGTCGGCGTCGGGCAGCAACTTCGGCGGAGCGTCGGGGTCGCGTCCGTGCACTAAAAAGAGGGAAAAAGCTCTCTGGTGAGTGCGGTGTCCACAAGGAAGAGCGTAGAGGGGTCAGAGGGAAGAATGGGGAGGTGTGGCGAGGCGGTGGTGCTCGACCTCAACGGCGGCGTCGGGCACGGCCGTGCACTGCCCTCTGGCGGTGCACAGAGCAAATTGGAGCGAGGGAAAGCTTGGGAGGGAGGTGTGGTGTTCCAGAGAGGCCTCGGGGTGCTTTTTATAGGGCCAGGGCGGTCCACGATGGTCGGGGTCTACGGCGGCGGCCATGGCGCGTCCACGGTGATCAATTCGGCGATTACACGGCGACGGTGCAGAGACTCGTGGTGGCTTGGGGCTTAACGGGGTCCGGCAAGCTTCTAGAGTCATCTAGAAGAACGGTGCGTGTCGGGGAGCTAAGGGGTGGACGAATTTTGCCGGCGCCGTCCAAGTGCTCTACGGCGGTCAGCGGGGAACCACGGCGTAATGGCGACGGGAGGGGTGCCCGTTTTCTTCCCTGCGGGTGCAGAGAGGTGCAGGGGTGCAGAGGCGAGGGAGAGCGCGGCCAGGGGGGTCCTGGCGGCGAAGAAAACGGCGTCGACGGTGAAGGCGACACGGCGACGGTCGTCGGGTCTGAGGTCGATGACCTTTTTGCAGAAAACCCCTTCCTCCCTCTTTTCTTTTATTTTTCAGTTTTATTTCAATATCCAGAAGCTTTTCCTGGATTTATTTGAGGTACTTAAGTATTTTAGAAAATTCTGCAAATATTTGTGGGGCCTCCCCATAACATGTAGAAGCTCCACAAAAATTGGCATTGCCAAATAAAATGTTTGGCAACATTTTCTTTCATAGTACTTGTTTAAGGTAATTTGATTTATTTCTATTTGTTTTTATTTTAGAATTTTAAAACAAGTTCAAAAATAATATTTGAGATGGGAAAGTAGTAAGAACAAAAAGGGAGAGTGTTTACATTGCATCTCCACTGACTTTGATTTGAAAATAATTGAATTTGTCACTTTGAGATTTTTAAAGTGATAACTTGCTATTTTTATTTTCTTGCTTTTAATTTGGATTTTGGTTTCTTTATTTCTTATTAGTGTTTACTAGAGCAAACACTCACACAACCAGCAAGAACAACAACACAAGTAAGAAGAAGCAATTAACAGACAATAAACAACAAAAGTTTTTGTTGGTTCCATTTTTGGAATATAATTCTGGATAATAATTTTGGGATGTTACAGTGGGCCTCGCTCGCCACTTTGACGCCACCGTGGCCACGGGCCCAGCCGTCAGTGGCACGGGCTAGCCCAGCCCGTGTGTAAAACGTTCCGTGTTTGTTTTCCTGAGAATAAAAATAAAAGCCAGATTCAATTATAATCTAGTAAAATCACAACTTTGAAATACTTGTCCAAAAATTGTAAACAATATACCAAAATGTTCAGAAGAACACAACCTGTATGTTGATATAACTCACACTATCCAATAAACTATTTTTATTATGTTTTATTATAGAGTTAAGAAAATGCATAAAAGAAATAGATTTTAGAAAATGCATATCTTTTTAGTTATAAATCAGAAAAAATGCAAACTTGGTCTCTAAATGACCAGGGAAGAAACCTTACATTTTTCATGACAATTTCATGGTTGAAATAAATACTGGAAATAAAATGTTTCTTGCATTTCAGAAAAAGGGCAGAAATGAAGATGAATTTAGAAAATTCATAACTCTAATAATATTGCTCCAAAAATTAAGTTTAAACTACTAAAATGTTCAGCAAACTATATACCTCATGTTTCACCTTATCTTCCATCCTGGTTAATTAGTTTTCATGTTCTAAAATCATTTTGGTAAAATAGCAGCACTAAATCCAATATTGGAATGCAATAAACTTTTTTATTGGTTAATCAGAAAAATGTGTTTAAAATATCCAAATGCTCACAAAATTATGAGTTTATCCAGTACCATAATAGCATGCATTTTTTGACAACATTCAGTACAGTACATTTTCGAAAATTGGCTAATTTTATTAAGTTAAACATGTGGATTATCCCACATAATGCAGTTAATATAATTGTGACCCCATTTAACTTGTTGGTCATGTTTAATACTTCTATGGTGCATATAAAATGTCATATCATCATGTGCTTGTGCATTGCACTTGTTTTATATGGTGTGGTATTTGATTGTGTTTTCCGGTTTACTTATACATTGATAGATAGCAGCGGGGGTCGGGTTTCTCACACAATACACTGACGCCCGGATTACATCCTGCTGAACAAGGCCACGTAATCCCCCCTCTGAGCATGTCTCCTCCTATGTTTTTCCCGCAAATATTTCTGCACTATATTATTGCATGCGGTTCCAAATGTCAATTTGGTTGGATTAGAGTATCCTATAGTTGCATTATTTTTCCGATGCCAATACCTGTTCCCTCCTAATCCATAGGATTACTTTGTTGGCCTGAGTTAAGTAACTATGTACTGACATATGCTTAGCCATGCTAGTTAAATGCTTAGTTGTCCGGTGGATATTTCGTTGATTGGAATTTGTTGACGGAATGTCCGGAAGATGGTGGAGAAATGTGGAATACTAAATAAACATGCTTAAAGGCGGGGGATGAGAGGCCACATGGAGTGTGTGGGTGTCTCTTCTCGTCGCCTAAGTGCGAGTTCTCGCCTTCGAACCAAGACCGAGCGTGCACCATGCGTGGGCTATGCATCGCAGTGCAGGAAGCCTCACATAGACTAAATAACTCGGCGTGGGCTAGCCAGGGTCCTCTAGTTCGAGCTTCCATTTGCGTGTGCGTGAAGATGGTGGCAAAGACTGAGTTATGAGGATGGTGGTGTTAGGAAAATGAGTGGCCGTGGGGCGGGTGTTGAAGGCACTGGCTGTCCTCCGCCACTGATGATCCTGGAAGGTCCTTAACGAGGGAGAAAGTCGACACCGCTCCACCCAGCCGGGCTTTCCAAGGAAGAGAGCTAATGCGCAGGCAATGGGCCGGACGGTAACGTCGTGGCAAACCATTGTACACCCCCGCAGGGTAAATCTTTTCGAAAAGCCGTGTCCACGGTTAAGGACGTGACTTGGTGCCGGATTCAGAGACCATAGAATAACTTGAACAGAATATGATTAAAACCTGAGTACTAAAGATACTACCAAGAATGCAAGGTTGACGTCCTCGAGGGTGATTCGGGAGGTGCCTTAGTAGATAGGTGGTGGTGATGGATGGTGGTTGTTGAAGATGATCAGAAGAAAAGAGATTTACTTCTTACCCCCTTGAAAATATTCTGATTAGTCGATGCATGTGAGTTATGTCTTTTCTAAAGAAAACTAGTCTTTATGCAAAACAGCCAAACACCTTTGTAAGCCAATCATCGAGCTAGTAGCTCTAATAATCTTGCAGAGTCGTCGAACTCAACGTTGTTTATTGATTTCAGAGGAGGAATTCATCGACCTTGAAGGGGGTTCTTCGTGGAAGTCGACGAGTAGTCTGGGGTTCCCAGGTGGCAGCTTGGGACATCTCG
>CAMZMU010000034.1:62550245-62725508 GCA_947311845.1 Poa pratensis | reverse complement strand
GTTTTGGCAGATTCTGCCTTTTGTTTTGCATTCGCTCTTTTACTGTGTTTGTGTGGATTTCTTTGCTCCACAAAGCATTGGTGGCTGTAGCTAATGTCCAGAAGCTTTGGGATTGATTGTATCATTACAGAATATGAGAATTTTTGATTATGCACTAACCCTCTAATGAGAACTGTCTTGAGTTTGGTGTGAAGGAAGTTTTCAAGGATCAAGCGAGAAGGGTGATATTATGTGATCAAGAAGAGTGAAAAGCCTAAGCTTGGGGATGCCCCCGTGGTTCATCCCAACCATATTCAGAGAGACTCAAGCGTCTAAGCTTGGGGATGCCCAAGGCATCCCCTTCTTCATCAACAAACTTATCAGGTCATCTCTAGTGAAACTATATTTTAATTCTTTCACATCTTATGCGCTTTACTTGGAGCGTCTGTGTGTTTTTTTTTTATTTTTGTTTTGTTTGAATAAATTCGGATCCTAGCAATCCTTGTGTGGGAGAGAGACACGCTCCGCTTTTTCATGTGAATACTCACTTATATTTGTTGAGTATTCTTAACTAGCTACTGCAGTGCTTTTAGCTCCTGTTTTTCATGCATCTCTTCGAGCTGTTAGCACTTGTTTATAAATACTCTCTTGCTGCATTATATTATCATTTGGAGAGTTTATGTTTAAATAAATTGGTGTTTGTTTGGAAGAAAGAAAATGCTACATGTAGTAGTTGGTATTGGAAAAGACATATGCATTCTTGTAGATCATTGTCTTGTTTTGATTTGATGCTTTGCAATTGTTTTGAGCTCTCAAGTAGATCATGTTTAAGCTCTTGCATCATGTAGTTAAAGCCTAGTAGTGGAGAACTACCGTAGAGCTTGTTGAGACTTGGGATGCATATTTGTTCTCTCTAAGGTCTAGATATTTTCTGGTAAAATGTTTGAGCAACAAGGAAGACAGTGTAGAGTCTTATAATACTTGCAATATGTTTTTATGTGATTCTTGCTGTACCGGTTTATACTTGTGTTTGCTTCAAACAACCTTGCTAGCCTAAACTCTGTACTGAGAGGGAATGCTTCTCGTGCATCCAAAACTTGAGCCAAAACCCATGCCATTTGTGTCCACCATACCTACCTACTATGTGGTATTTCCTGCCATTCCAAGTAAATATTTCATGTGCTACCTTTAAACTATTCAAAACTTTATTACTCCTTATTTGTGTCAATGTTTTATAGCTCATGAGGAAGTATGTGGTGTTTTATCTTTCAATCTTGTCATTTACTTCTGACAGACTTTCACCAATGGACTAGTGGCATATACATCCGCTTATCCAATAATTTGCAAAAAGAGCTGGCAACGGGGTGCCCAGCCCCAATTAATTACAACTTTCATTAATAATTCTCTTCACATGTTTTGCCCTGATTTATCAGTAAGCAACTTAATTTTGCAATAGACACTCCTCCATGGTATGTGAATGTTGGAAGGCACCCGAGGATTCGGTTAGCCATGGCTTGTGTAAGCAAAAGGTTGGGAGGAGTGTCATCTATAAAGAAACTAAAATACATGTGTAAACAAAAGAGAAGAGGGATGATCTACCTTGCTGGTAGAGAAACGTCCTTCATGGGAGCCGCTCTTGAAAGTCTGGTTGACAAGGGGGTTAGAGTGCCCACTACCATTCGTTGACAACAACAAACACCTCTCAAATACTTATTTTGTGCTCTCTATATGCTTTCGAAAACTTAAAAAGCTCTAGCACATGATTTAATCCCTGCTTCCCTCTGCGAAGGGCCTATCTTTTACTTTATGTTGAGTCAGTTTACCTACTCCTTTCTATCTTAGAAGCAAACACTTGTGTCAACTTTGTGTGCATTGATTCTTACATATTTACTTATTGCACTTGTTATATTGCTTTATGTTGACAACTATCCATGAGATATACATGTTACAAGTTGAAAGCAAATGCTGAAACTTAATCATCCTTTGTGTTGCTTCAATGCCTTTTACTTTGAATCTATTGCTTTATGAGTTACCTCTTATGCAAAACTTTTTGATGCTTGTCTTGAAAGTACTATTCATGAAAAGTTTTTGCTTATATGATTCATTGTTTACTCTTTATCTATTTGTTAGCAAACTATAGATCATTGCTTTGAGTCACTTCATTCATGACATGAGCCTTGCAATATATTGATCAAGATTGTGTGAAAGCATGTCTCCTCAGAAATTATTTGTTGTTATCGTTTTACCTACTCGAGGACGAGTAGAACTAAGCTTGGGGATGCTTGATACGTCTCCAACGTATCCATAATTTCTGCTGTTCCATGCTTATATTATACCATTTGCTACATGTTTTATATACACTTCGTATCACTTTTATGCATTTTCTGGGACTAACCTATTAACAAGATGCCACAGTGCCAGTTCCCTGTTTTCTGCTGTTTTTGGTTTCAGAAAGTTACTTCTGGAAATATTCTCGGAATTGCACGAAACAAAAGGCCAGTCCCTATTTTTCCAGCACGTACACGGAGTCCGAAGGAGAGACGAAGAGGCCACGAGGTGGCCAAACCACCTGGCGCGGCTGGGCCCACGCCGCGCCACCTGGTGGTTTGGGCCCCTCGGGGGTCCGCCGACATCGCCCCTTCGCCTATTTATTCCCCGAGACGCGAAAACCCTAAAACACCGAGCCTTTCATCCAGAACATATTCGCTGCCGCCGCCGTCGTCAACCCTAACTCGGGGGGTTCTGAAGCTCTTCCCGGCACCCTGCCGGAGAGGGGAATCATCACCGGAGGGCTCTACATCGCCATGCCCGCCTCCGGAGTGATGCGTGAGTAGTTCATCCTTGGACTATGGGTCCATAGCAGTAGCTAGATGGTTGTCTTCTCCACTTGTGCCATCATGTTTAGATCTTGTGAGCTGCCTATCATGATCAAGATCATCTTATTGTAATGCTACATGTTGTGTTTGCTGGGATCTGACTTATATTGATACCTATGTGGAGCTGAATATTATATTATCATGTCTATGTCATTTGTGATCTTGCATGCTCTCCGTTACTTGTTGAAGCCTTGGCCAAGTGAATACTTGTAACTCCAAGAGGGGGTATTTATGCATGATAGTTGGGTTCAACCTCTATTTAACCTGGGATAGTGACAGCAAGTTCTAAGGTTGTAGATGTGTTGTTGCCACTAGGGGTAAAACAGCAATGCTTTATTCAAGGATGAATGTATTGTTTACATTACGCACATTACTTAATGCAATTGTCTGTTGCTTGCAACTTAATACTGGAAGGGGTACGGATGTTAACCGGAAAGTGGACTATTTAGGCATAGATGCATGCTGGATAGCGGTCTATGTACTTTGTCGTAATGCCCAAATGAATCTCATAGTAGACACCACAGCTCACACATGCATGTTATATGCACTTATCAATTGTCAATTGCCCAGCTGTAATTTGTTTACCCAGCATGTTAGTTATCTTATTGGAGAGACACCACTAGTGAACTGTGGACCCCGGTCCATTCTTTTACATCTGAAATACAATCTACTGCAATCATTGTTCTCTACTGTTTTATGCAAACAAACATCATCTTCCATTCGATACGTTTAACCCTTTGTTTTCAGCAAGCCGGTGAGATTGACAACCTCACTGTTAAGTTGGGGCAAAGTAATTTGATGTGTGCAGGTTCCACGTTGGCACCGGAATCCCTGGTGTTGCGCCGCACTACACTCCTCCACCAACACCTTCGAAGCAAACCTCGTTTTCCTACTGGTCGATTAAACCTTGGTTTCATACTGAGGGAAAACTTACTGCTGCACTCATCATACCTTCCTCTTGGGGTTCCCAACTGACGTGTGACGTACAAGCAATTGTTTCTGGCACTATTAACCTAGAGCCACCAACAACGTTTTCTGGCGCCGTTGCCGCGGAAGTCGAGTTGCTTTGGATCAGAAGATTTCTGTTTCCCCTTTGACGCAACGTTTTCTGGCGCCGTTGCCGGGGAAAACAGAATTGCTTCTGCAAGGGGAGTCTCTCACACCCAATCTCTTTACTTTGTTATTTGTCTTGCTTAGTTTATTTTTATTTTGTTTGTTTGCTCTCTATATCAAAAACACAAAAAATTAGTTACTTGCATCTAGTTTATTTTCTGTTTAGTTTTTATTATTTATCATGCCTCTCCCTAAGTACACTTTAAAAGAAATATCTGTGGGTAGTGGGTCTATCATTGGAAGAGACAACATTGAAGAATTTTTTAGTCATGTTAGCAAGCTGAAAGATTTTGAAGATAGATCCTTGGTAGAACTTGCCCCTAATTATGAAATTGCTGCTGCCTCCTTAGTCCACATGCTTGAAGCTAGGTTTGTTAACCTTAACCCTATAATGCAGCATATGTTTCTTAGACTTCATGATATGGAAGAGGGGGAAAAGAAGATTTTGTTTTAGAAACCCTTCTCAAAGAATTTGGAGATGTAGCTAGTGAAGCTAGAAAAGTTTTTATGCATATAGGATGCTTGGTTATTACATTGATATCGCCAATATACTTGAAAAATTAGAGAAGGAAAGATCCAAGTACACTAAAGAAACTAGTTATGAAGGAGAGAATAAAATACCAATTCCTTTTAAGATTGCAGGAATGCATGAGGCACTAGAAAAGAACTTTAATTGGATTGTGCCTGAAAATTTATTTGATGAGGATAGTTTACCTAAAAGTAATGAAAGGGGAGTTTCTGAAACTTACATAGATAAAGTGCAATGCATCGTTGAGAAAACTTCTAAACTCTCCGTTGATGCTTTCTTCTCTTGACAACACTTGATTTTCACTTTCTGCGCCTAGCTGAAAGGCGTTAAAGAAAAGCGCTTATGGGAGACAACCCATCGTTTTTATTTGCTGTTATTTTTGTTTTCTTTGAGTCAAGGATTTTGTTACTTCTGTAGCAACTCCTTTGTATCTTTATTTTATCGCAATGTTGTGCCAAGTAAAGTTCTATATTGAAAGTTGATGCAAGATTTGGATTTCTGCGCAGTGACAGATTTTTAGCTGTCACGGATTTGAGCTTATCTCCCTGTAGAAAATTCAAAAAATTCTGAGAAAAATCACGCATATTCCTGAGATATGTACGCAACTTTCATTATTTTAGGCCAGATCCATCTGAGCAACTTAAGTGCCTCGAAAAAATTCGTCATTCCAGACTGTTCTGTTTTTGACAGATTCTGCCTTTTGTTTTGCATTCGCTCTTTTACTGTGTTTGTGTGGATTTCTTTGCTCCACAAAGCATTGGTGGCTGTAGCTAATGTCCAGAAGCTTTGGGATTGATTGTATCATTACAGAATATGAGAATTTTTGATTATGCACTAACCCTCTAATGAGAACTGTCTTGAGTTTGGTGTGAAGGAAGTTTTCAAGGATCAAGCGAGAAGGGTGATATTATGTGATCAAGAAGAGTGAAAAGCCTAAGCTTGGGGATGCCCCCGTGGTTCATCCCAACCATATTCAGAGAGACTCAAGCGTCTAAGCTTGGGGATGCCCAAGGCATCCCCTTCTTCATCAACAAACTTATCAGGTCATCTCTAGTGAAACTATATTTTAATTCTTTCACATCTTATGCGCTTTACTTGGAGCGTCTGTGTGTTTTATTTTTTTTTTTGTTTGGAATAAATTCGGATCCTAGCAATCCTTGTGTGGGAGAGAGACACGCTCCGCTTTTTCATGTGAATACTCACTTATATTTGTTGAGTATTCTTAACTAGCTACTGCAGTGCTTTTAGCTCCTGTTTTTCATGCATCTCTTCGAGCTGTTAGCACTTGTTTATAAATACTCTCTTGCTGCATTATATTATCATTTGGAGAGTTTATGTTTAAATAAATTGGTGTTTGTTTGGAAGAAAGAAAATGCTACATGTAGTAGTTGGTATTGGAAAAGACATATGCATTCTTGTAGATCATTGTCTTGTTTTGATTTGATGCTTTGCAATTGTTTTGAGCTCTCAAGTAGATCATGTTTAAGCTCTTGCATCATGTAGTTAAAGCCTAGTAGTGGAGAACTACCGTAGAGCTTGTTGAGACTTGGGATGCATATTTGTTCTCTCTAAGGTCTAGATATTTTCTGGTAAAATGTTTGAGCAACAAGGAAGACAGTGTAGAGTCTTATAATACTTGCAATATGTTTTTATGTGATTCTTGCTGTACCGGTTTATACTTGTGTTTGCTTCAAACAACCTTGCTAGCCTAAACTCTGTACTGAGAGGGAATGCTTCTCGTGCATCCAAAACTTGAGCCAAAACCCATGCCATTTGTGTCCACCATACCTACCTACTATGTGGTATTTCCTGCCATTCCAAGTAAATATTTCATGTGCTACCTTTAAACTATTCAAAACTTTATTACTCCTTATTTGTGTCAATGTTTTATAGCTCATGAGGAAGTATGTGGTGTTTTATCTTTCAATCTTGTCATTTACTTCTGACAGACTTTCACCAATGGACTAGTGGCATATACATCCGCTTATCCAATAATTTGCAAAAAGAGCTGGCAACGGGGTGCCCAGCCCCAATTAATTACAACTTTCATTAATAATTCTCTTCACATGTTTTGCCCTGATTTATCAGTAAGCAACTTAATTTTGCAATAGACACTCCTCCATGGTATGTGAATGTTGGAAGGCACCCGAGGATTCGGTTAGCCATGGCTTGTGTAAGCAAAAGGTTGGGAGGAGTGTCATCTATAAAGAAACTAAAATACATGTGTAAACAAAAGAGAAGAGGGATGATCTACCTTGCTGGTAGAGATAACGTCCTTCATGGGAGCCGCTCTTGAAAGTCTGGTTGACAAGGGGGTTAGAGTGCCCACTACCATTCGTTGACAACAACAAACACCTCTCAAATACTTATTTTGTGCTCTCTATATGCTTTCGAAAACTTAAAAAGCTCTAGCACATGATTTAATCCCTGCTTCCCTCTGCGAAGGGCCTATCTTTTACTTTATGTTGAGTCAGTTTACCTACTCCTTTCTATCTTAGAAGCAAACACTTGTGTCAACTTTGTGTGCATTGATTCTTACATATTTACTTATTGCACTTGTTATATTGCTTTATGTTGACAACTATCCATGAGATATACATGTTACAAGTTGAAAGCAAATGCTGAAACTTAATCATCCTTTGTGTTGCTTCAATGCCTTTTACTTTGAATCTATTGCTTTATGAGTTACCTCTTATGCAAAACTTTTTGATGCTTGTCTTGAAAGTACTATTCATGAAAAGTTTTTGCTTATATGATTCATTGTTTACTCTTTATCTATTTGTTAGCAAACTATAGATCATTGCTTTGAGTCACTTCATTCATGACATGAGCCTTGCAATATATTGATCAAGATTGTGTGAAAGCATGTCTCCTCAGAAATTATTTGTTGTTATCGTTTTACCTACTCGAGGACGAGTAGAACTAAGCTTGGGGATGCTTGATACGTCTCCAACGTATCCATAATTTCTGCTGTTCCATGCTTATATTATACCATTTGCTACATGTTTTATATACACTTCGTATCACTTTTATGCATTTTCTGGGACTAACCTATTAACAAGATGCCACAGTGCCAGTTCCCTGTTTTCTGCTGTTTTTGGTTTCAGAAAGTTACTTCTGGAAATATTCTCGGAATTGCACGAAACAAAAGGCCAGTCCCTATTTTTCCAGCACGTACACGGAGTCCGAAGGAGAGACGAAGAAGCCACGAGGTGGCCAAACCACCCGGCGCGGCTGGGCCCACAGCCGCGCCAGGTGGTTTGGGCCCCTCGGGGGTCCGCCGACATCGCCCCTTCGCCTATTTATTCCCCGAGACGTGAAAACCCTAAAACACCGAGCCTTTCATCCAGAACATATTCGCTGCCGCCGCCGTCGTCAACCCTAACTCGGGGGGTTCTGAAGCTCTTCCCGGCACCCTGCCGGAGAGGGGAATCATCACCGGAGGGCTCTACATCGCCATGCCCGCCTCCGGAGTGATGCGTGAGTAGTTCATCCTTGGACTATGGGTCCATAGCAGTAGCTAGATGGTTGTCTTCTCCACTTGTGCCATCATGTTTAGATCTTGTGAGCTGCCTATCATGATCAAGATCATCTTATTGTAATGCTACATGTTGTGTTTGCTGGGATCTGACTTATATTGATACCTATGTGGAGCTGAATATTATATTATCATGTCTATGTCATTTGTGATCTTGCATGCTCTCCGTTACTTGTTGAAGCCTTGGCCACGTGAATACTTGTAACTCCAAGAGGGGGTATTTATGCATGATAGTTGGGTTCAACCTCTATTTAACCTGGGATAGTGACAGCAAGTTCTAAGGTTGTAGATGTGTTGTTGCCACTAGGGGTAAAACAGCAATGCTTTATTCAAGGATGAATGTATTGTTTACATTACGCACATTACTTAATGCAATTGTCTGTTGCTTGCAACTTAATACTGGAAGGGGTACGGATGTTAACCGGAAAGTGGACTATTTAGGCATAGATGCATGCTGGATAGCGGTCTATGTACTTTGTCGTAATGCCCAAATGAATCTCATAGTAGACACCACAGCTCACACATGCATGTTATATGCACTTATCAATTGTCAATTGCCCAGCTGTAATTTGTTTACCCAGCATGTTAGTTATCTTATTGGAGAGACACCACTAGTGAACTGTGGACCCCGGTCCATTCTTTTACATCTGAAATACAATCTACTGCAATCATTGTTCTCTACTGTTTTATGCAAACAAACATCATCTTCCATTCGATACGTTTAACCCTTTGTTTTCAGCAAGCCGGTGAGATTGACAACCTCACTGTTAAGTTGGGGCAAAGTAGTTTGATTGTGTTGTGCAGGTTCCACGTTGGCACCGGAATCCCTGGTGTTGCGCCGCACTACACTCCTCCACCAACACCTTCGAAGCAAACCTCGTTTTCCTACTGGTCCGATTAAACCTTGGTTTCATACTGAGGGAAAACTTACTGCTGCACTCATCATACCTTCCTCTTGGGGTTCCCAACTGACGTGTGACGTACAAGCAATTGTTTCTGGCACTATTAACCTAGAGCCACCACGGAGCTGTACCGGGAAGTAGATCTATGACAAACTCCACACTTCGGTCAGGAGGCATGCCAGGCAATTCCTCCGGGAACACATCCGGGAAGTCACACACCACGTGTATGTCCTGGATTTCAGGAGGGGTTTCGCCTTCCATAAAGCAAAGGAGGATCTCGGGTGAGTTGGGTATGATTGCACATGGAGGTCTTGACAAAGCAGACCAATACTTAACACTGTCTCCGAAAGAATTGGTCACGGTGACGGTCTTGGCAGCGCAGTCGAGATTAGCCCGGTATTTGGCTAGCCAGTTCATGCCCAGTATGACATCAATGCCACTTGACCTCAGAGCTACCAAAGCGAAAGGAAAAGAGTAGTAACCTATGGTAATCTGGACCTCAGGAGTAACCCCATCGGTTTGCCATTTGGAGCCAGGAGTGGCGATCACCAAGGGATGGCTCATTTTCTCGAACGGTATTTTGTGGTCTTTTGCAAAAGCTACGGATATGAATGAATGCGATGCTCCAGAATCAAACAAAACTGTAGCTGAATTGCCGTTGATTCGTAACTCACCCATGAGAATGCCGGGGTCCTCTTCAGCTTCTTCAGCAGAGATGTGGTTCAGGCGACCACGCACAATAGGTCCAGCCTTGCCAGCTGGAAGGCAGTGCGGAAATCAGCCCAAGTGAAGACATGGTTGGCCGGGAACAAAGCCATATGGCTTTCCCACCAACAGCCAGCTGCACCAACCAAGAGGTAGGTGGCAAAGTTAACTTGCTCGGCCACTGGGACATGCAGCGCGGAGAACTTGCGCTCCAAAGCACGAAGCCAGTCATCAGCTTCCAGTGGCTCCTTAGCATCAGCAAAGGTGGGTGGCTGCGAGCGCAGGAACTCGGTGAGAGTGGTGCACTCGTTCCTCCGTGCATTCTGCTGCACCAACTGCTCAAGCAAGCGCTCATTGCGCCCCGGTTCTCCTCAATGGCCATCAAGACTTGAGCCATCGAGGGTGGTGGCGGCAGATCATCCTCATCATTGTCGTGGTTACCGCGGCCTCCACGGCCTCCACGGCCTCCTCGAGCCATTCTGGAGATTTGACAATGACACAGTTAGTATCTTTCTCCGAATCGAACATTAGCATTAGCGTCTACTCGAGTACACAGACTAGGACGATAATGCATTGTATAACAATTGACAAGGAATCAACAAGATAGAACTTGGGTCAAAGATCAGCATCATGTGCTACTAGCGAGAGATGCAATGGTTAAGGAACCATATGATTCAACACACTCTAGTTGGCACAATCCGGGACCTTATGTTCAAGTCCTTGGGTTAAAACGCAAAGGAAGGATCAAATGATTAGACTCGGTAGGAATAACAGTGTTTCGAACATCTGTGTTGATTTGGGATTGCAACGCAGCGGGAGCAACTGGACACATAACATTAAAGGTCCACGTAACACGTAGGATTGGGTTCTACCTTCAGTGTTATCCTAATAATTTTGAAGTCACAGATGAGAAGTAAAACCTTTAAGTCAAATCGAGGTAAGATTGCTCCGAGATTAGATTGTAACCAGATATAGAGTAAAAAGAATCCTAAGATGGTTTTCACAACTCATTTTTAGGTTAAAATAATTTTCACAAGCACTAGACTCAACATCGACCAGTAGAGGGTTTCCTACAGGCAGTACTGCTCTGATACCAACTTGTGGCGCCCCGACCCGACTGCTATACAGTGATGTTGTGTGTCACCGGTTAAGCGATACAACCGGAGGTTACGGGTTTACCAATCCCTGGCCAAAACCTTTGGCAGGTGTTGCTCGGAATGGATCATCGGCAACACAACACCCCGATTGATGCCTTAACACAGGCACAACCCTCAATGTATAATAGAGAGATCAAGACTTGTGGAACAACTGGCACATCACAGACTCTATGACACAAAGCATTATAGTTCAACTCTTATAATAGAGAAGATAGCAAATTACAACCAGAGGTCACAGACCCAACATTACAACATGCGGAAGCGAATTAAGTTGTTCTAAACAACAAGATCCAAAATATGGCCTAAGAGGCCTACAGATAAACATTCAAGCGCCAGCTGTTCCAGGATGTCCCAAGCTGCCACCTGGGAACCCCAGACTACTCGTCGACGTCCACAAAGAACCCACCTTCGAGGTCGGTGAAGTCCTCCTCTGAAACAAAACAAACGACGTTGAGTTCGATGAACTCGCAAGATTATAGAGCTTTAGCTCGATGAGGCTTTCAAAGTTTTATGGCTGTTTTGCATAAAGCTGATTTTATTTATGAAAACATAACTCAATGGCATCGACTATTCAGAGTATTTTCAAAAGAGGTAAGAAGTGACTCTTTCCTTTGATCACCTTTCTCAACATCAACCATCATCAACCACTGTACCTGCTCATCAAAGGCACCTCCCCGAATCACCCTCGAGGAAGTCAACCTTACATTCTTGAAGTGGTACCTTTAGTACCCAGGTTTTTAATCATTCCATTCAAGTTATTCTATGATCTTATCGTCCTTTCCCAAGTTGTCCTTAACCGTGGACACGGCTTTTCGAAAAGATTTAACCCTGCAGGGGTGTACAATGTTTGCCACGCGTACCGTCCGGCCCATTACCTGCGCATTAGCTCTCTTCCTTGGAAAGCCGGCTGGGTGGGAGCGGTATCGACTTCTCCCTCGTTAAGGACTTTCCAGGATCATCAGTGGCGGCAGGGCACGCTAGTGCCTTCAACACCCTGCCCCACGGCCACTTATTTTCCTAACACCACAATCCACATCCCAGTTCAACCACCATCATCACGCACGCGCAAATGGAAGCCCGAACTAGAGGACCCTGGCTAGCCCCGCCCGAGTTATTTAGTCTATGAGGGTTCCTGCAATTGCATAGGCCTCACGCATGGTTGCACGCTCAGTCTTGGTTCGGGAGGTAAAGAACTCGCACCTAGGCGGCGAGAACGAGACAAAGCACCACAACCATAGTGGCCTCTCACCCCCACCTTTAGCATCTTATTACCTGTCACCACAATTCTCCACCACCATCTGAACCATTCATCACCTGTTTCCAACATGAACCATCCATCGCACAGCTAAGCATTTACTAAGCATGGCTAAGCATCAACATAGCATAATTAAGTAGCTCAGGCCAACAATACAAACCTATGGTTAATAGGAGGGGAACAGGTAATGGCATCGGAAACTTAATGCAACTATAGGATACTCTATCCAAGCAAATTGACATTTGGAATCGCATGCAATATTATAGTGGAGAAAATATTTGTGGAAACATAGGATAAGATATGCTCAGAGGGGGGATTACGCTTGCCTTGATCAATGTGCTGGTAGTACGGCTCTTCGGGGTATTGTGGGGTAACCCCGGCTGCTTGATCTATCGAAACATAGCAACGGAAGAGCAAATCAATCACCACACATGCTTTAACAAATGCAATGCGCTAACACATGATGGTATGGCATTTTTAATGCGCTGAAATTATTATAGCAAGTTCTACCCGTTTTATATGGGGTGCGATAATTAATTGTTTAACAAGAGAGAAATATAGCTCTACATTTGTTTTAATGTTTTCCTGTGCTATAAGTTCATGTAGACATGCATGCAAGTGATGCAAAGGATCAGTGCACATTTTTCTGAGCATTTCGATATAAGGAACACATTTTTCGGAGGCCCCGATCAAAAGTTATTAATTTTATAATTCCTCTTTTTAAATATTTACTTTTGATTATTTGAATTCCAACGATAAATATTTTATTTACTCGACTCGAAAGGGAGAGATGAACTAGTAGGAATCATCGGAGTTCGATTTCCCTAAAGCGCGAGGGAGTAGCCGGAAGCATGCGCAAAAGGGAGAAAAACGAAAAAGAAACCGCGCAAAAAAAACACTCAAACCGGCCTCCAGCCCAGCCTGGGCCGGTTTGCAGGCCGGCCTGGTAACAGAGGCCACCGGCCAGCAGCCCGGTCTGGGCCGGCAGAAGGGCCGGCCTCGTTCTAGAGGAGCTCGGCCTCCAGGCCGGTTTGGGCCGGCTCCGAGGCCGGCTAAGGGCCCGAGCGAAACGGCCTTCGGCCCGGCCTAGGCCGTCTCCACGGCCGGTCGTGCAAGCGAGGTGTACTACGGCGGACGGCGCTACGGAGTTCATCGGCGTGACCTACACAGAGCACGGGGAAGAGTGAGGAGAGGTCTAGAGGGACGGCGTGCTCACCCTCGACTCCTGGGGGTGCTCAGCAGGGGCGGAGGTGGACGGCAGCGGCGGGAATCAACCGGCGAAGCGGCGGCGGTGCTCGGACGGCCGCGCGGAGAAACGGGGACAGCGGCGGCGATTCGTGACGTTCCGGCTCGATTCCGTTGGCAGGGTGGTAGCAGGCGACGCGGCGGAGCGGATGGTGGTCGTGGCTTGGCTTGGGGAGCCTTCAATCGCCGGCGTCGAGCTCGGCCATGGCGGCGGCGGTGTGGAGCTTGTGCGGGAAGGGATGGGGAGCAGAGGGAGCAGGTGGGCGTGGAGCGTGTCGATAGGACAGCAGGGGCCTCGGGGTGCTCCTCTTCCTTGCAGGGGAGAGGCAGAGGGGGCCCGGAGCTCGTCGAGCTGGTGCGGCCCGAGCAGCTCGCGCTGCTTCGGTCGCTACATGGAGGAAGGAGATGAAGAATTCGCAAAAACCCCCTGGCTGCATTGTTCTATTTACAAACGAGTCCTTTTCTGTTCTGTAAAAAAAATATTACAGCACAGGTTTTGAATGAATTGAGGCATTTAAACACCTCCAAAAATTATGTCAATTTTTATGCATCCTCCCTGCACCCTTGGCAAGCACTCCAAGAAATATGAAGGCATTTGGAGTCCATTTGCTTGGGGAATAAAATGGGGAGCTGCTTATGGCAATTTTCCTAAGAACCAATTTATTTTCCTTTGGAAATTTTGAAGCAAGTTCCAAATATTTAGTTTGAACTCTTGGAACTTCCTTGACAAATATGGAAGTTTAGTTGAGTTGGTTTTGCCACCAACACTCATTTTAGTTTGCGTTGTTCGACAACAATATTGCTTTTGTTTCCCGTTGTTTTAATTTGTTTTCCAAACCTTGTTTCAACTTGAGCACTTAACAAAGGATGCCATGATGCATGCATGCAAAGCAAAAATGAAAATTTTACTCGGTTTTTAGGTTCTCAACTTTGGGCTGTTACAAGTACCTTGGCCTTCCGGAGGATCCTCCCCCAAACTCATACTTCTCTTAGGAGGTTAAGCCCAACAAGAGAGCCGAGGCTCTGATACCAATTGAAAGGATCGTATGACACCTAGAGAGGGGGGGGGGTGAATAGGTGCTACTTCAATTTAGTACTTTTTCAAATTATGCTTGACACAAAAGGTAATTCTCTAGATATGCAACTACGGTGAATTTACCTATATGACAAGCTAGCAACTACACAAGATAAAGGCGGTAAACAAGGCGCGGAGACATGGATGTATTCCCGAGTTCCTCCCTTTTAGAGGAGTACGTCTCGTTGGAGGGGTGTGAGCTCGCCACCACAGGCTACTCAACACCACAAAGGCTCACCCTATTTTCCGATGAACCACACCACAAAGGATTGGTTCACCTTCCACTATCGGTTCCCTTCGAGGCGGAAACCAGAGCCTTTACAACAACGAGTCGGGGCACACACCCACAACTGAATTGAGGGCTCCCGAACTGCTACAATCTGTCATAAGAACAACAAGTGAGTACAACAAGGGGCTAGGTTTTCCAAAGGGAAACCCTAGCAAATGGTCCCTCAAGTGAATGAGGGGAAATGAAAAACGGCTCGGTGAAGATGTAGATCGGGGCCTTCTCCTTCAATCCTCCAAAGATCAACAAGTTTGGGTGGATGGATTGAGAGATCTAATGAATCTTGAGCTTGCAATAATGATGTTCTTCAATGTTGGGCGAGCTAGCTGGAGGTACGTGGAGGGGTATTTATACCCCTCCTCGAAATTTAGCCGTTGCAGACAACTAACCCTGGAGACTTCGTTCAGGAGGGCCGGAGACTTCGGCCTGGGGGTAGACTCCGGTCCAGGAGGGGCGGAGACTCCGGGCCACCTCCGGGCCACTTCCGGACGCACTACAGCATCTGCCGTCGAAAGGGGCGCAGAGCTCCATAAGATGATGGGCGGAGACTCCGGAACCCCTGAGTGCGGAGACTCCGGTGTGGGCACACCGGAGACTCCGGCCTTAGGGCACCAGAGACTCCGACCTACAAGATTCTGCTGCAATCTTTTGACCCATAAAAGTTTCGATGCCATGTAAATATTTCTTTTAATTCCTGCACCACTTGACAACAAATTAGTGTAATCCTAGTGTTGTTGCCTAGCACACAAAACACAAAGAGATGTTCTTTCAATAACCTTTTAAACGGGCTAGCAAAGCTATGCAGCTAGATATCACATTTTTTTGTCCTAACAGAAAGCATCCACATTTGATTTTAGACAAAAGCAGCCAAAGAGCGTTATTTTAGCATCAGTCGTTTTTTGTTTTGAGAAACTTAGCATCATCAGCTAAACAGCTACTCCTCCGTTTTTAAATATAAGATGTTTTAGCCTTTGTCCACGTACACATGTATACAAATGTATCTAGACATATTTTAGTGTTTATTTTCACTCATTTTAGTATGCATCTAGACAACATATGAAACACCTAAAAATCTTACATTGAGAAACGGAGGGAGTAACTGTGTGTTCTTGCGATATTATTTTATTGGGCTCTCAATGCCCAGTACTGTGTGTCGGTGCTAAGTTGTCGGGCTGCAAGGCTGCCAATCTCTTTGGTGAATCCTATATATCGCCCATTAGTGGCGCAAAACAGTAGTGCCAGCTAAAGAGCTTAGCCCATGGGCCGGCCCATTTCGCCGGATTTTTCGTTTTTCTATCTTCCTTCTTTTTTCTGTTTTCCATTTTTTTCTTTTTTTTGTTTTTCACTTTCTTATGATTTCAAAAGCCAGTTTTTGAAAAATGTTCAGAACTAAAAATTATTTAAAATTTTGAAATGTTAAAATATAAAAAAGTTCGAAGAGAAATTTGTTTATGATTGAAAAATGTTAAATTTGAAAATTGTTCAAATATCTAAAATATCAGTTTTGAAAAAACTAAATTTGAAATTGTTGAAATTTAAAAAATATTTAGATTCAAAATTGTTCAAAATAAAAGAAAATTTAGATTCGAAAATTGTTCCAAATTTAAATTTTATTCAGATTCATAAAACCGTTCAAATTTATAAACTTACATATTTTTGAAAATGTTCGAATTTTAAAATTGTTCAAATTTAAAAAGTGTTCCAATTTTGCAAAACGTCCATATTTAAAATTTGTACATATTTAAAAATATGCAGATTAAAAAGTAGATTTTAAAAACACAAAAGAGAAAAAACTGTGGTTTTTCTATTGGGCCGCTCCAAAAGCTGCCCACAAAGCGGAAACTGCTTTTGGCTCCCGAGTACCAGTGTTCCTGCTAGCTTATAAAAATCTGAAAAAAATCATGCATGTTGTCAACGATGTGTACTATAAGCGTGCGAAATCTCAATGCAAAATCTGTTGTATCATGGGCTACACAAAAATGACAAAAGTTGGAAATTTAAAACTATACATTGGACGCTATACTTAGATCTGTATATTTGGCATTTTTGTGTAGCTCAAACCATAAAGTATTTTGCATTGAGATTTTTCACGTTTGTAGGATATATCATTAAGAATGTGCATACTTTTTTTAGATTTTTTTGAAATTTTTAAATACAATTTTTGATTTTTTGAAACTAGTGAGATCACTGGCGCTTGAGAGCACCAAATCTCTACTCCCCACAAAGCCACTGCTTCAACCGGCTGAGGCGATTGGCGCCGCCTGCAGGCACCATATAGGAGCTCCCGATCTTTTTGGTGCTTGCTAGTTGGCTGACTTAGTGTGCTAGTGACTGGGCCACATATATAGATGTATAGATGTTTCAGCAGAAATCTTGGGCCCTATATAGCTCCACCAGTGAACACATGACTGCACACACACAGGATAAAGGGCTATCGAGGAGGGTAAAACCGTTGGTGCGTAACAGAGGGCTCATCCACCTAAAGAGAACTACGCCATAGAGGATGAGCACATGCAGAACGGCAAAGTTACCGGGTCAGAGCTCACCCTAGAGCTGGGGCGGACCAACACACGATGCACACTGCCGACATCAACTACACCATCGCGAGCAACACCACTAGGATCAACACCGCCTCCGCCCATGCACTGCCGCTGACCAGCTCAACAGGGAAGGCCTAAACACAGGAACACTCAGATGCAGAACAAGGTACAACCGTTGCAAAAAAAGCCCAACGAAGAAACAACACAAAAGCAACGAAGCCGTCGCCACACAACCTCCGGAGTGCCACACGTCGTGAATTCCAAGGCTGCGTCTTCAAGAAGATCACGACGTCAAATCGCCGCCACTGCCGATAAAAAGATTTTGGATTTTCATCTGGACCTTAAAAGGACCTGAGCCGATGCCTTCAAGAAGGAGATGGCGAGCAACTTTGAGCCTAGTGAATAGTTGACCCGGTTTTCTTGGCTAACTATCGATTTTTGAACAAAACCAAAATAACCAAAATCTTGGTTCAGTTTTCATTTTTTTTCTTTCATTTGAGTATTCAGTTTCGCTTCGTTTATGCATTTACGATTTAAAATGAAAACATGCCATGCTTAAGTTGGTGCCAGAGCATGACATGGGAAACGATAATACAACAATATAGGACTAAGTAGCAAGACTCATCAACAATTCTTTTACGCTATGAATCTATGATGGCTACATGAAGAGGAAATGACAATTCAGTCATCTTGTTCTTCTGCGAAATCCGGCTCCACGGGCTTCTTGAGCGCCTTGCCGTCACAACTGTGGCGACGGCATCTCACGTTCCCTCCCGTCCGCGCGTCCCCGGCCTCGGGCATCCTCTGTTCCATGGACGCTCGGTGACGCTTGTGCCGACGCCACGCGGCCTGAATGAAGCACGCCGCCCACGTCCGCCACTGGTGCGAGTAGAACCGGAACCTGTGCCGGATCCGCGCGCTGTGCAGGCGGCGGAACTGCGACGCCACGAACCTGAGGTCCTCGGCGACGAGCGCGAACGCCTCGACCTCGGACACGGCCCGAACGGTGCGCGTGGACCGCGGCAGATACTCCGAGGGCCGCGGGTCCAGCGCCCACGTCAGGAGCTCCTCCCCGCAGAACTCGCCGGCCCCGATGCGGCACGAGTTGAAGAATCCGGACCTCCCACCCTGCGTCGTGTACGAGTCGAGGTAGCCCCGGATGATGAAGAGCATGGAGTCGACGGGGTCCAGCTCGCGTACCAGACGCGTGCCACGGGTGTAGAGCGCCGGCCGCAGGCGCTCGCAGATGGCCTCCAGCGTCTGCTCGTCCATCTCGTCGAACAGCGGCACTCTCCGGACGAGGTTGAGGCAGAGGTGGCGCTTGATGTCACGGCGGATGTCCATGGGGAGGTCCTTGAGCAAGCCCTCCTCGTCCACGCCACGGGTGGCCACCCATTTATACTGCTGGTACCTTCTCACGCACTGCTTCAGCGACTGGGGTATCTGCCGGTGGTGCATCCAGCGCTCCATGTCTGTCCGCTTCGTCCGCCACTCCTCCAGCCGGATCATCGTCGCTTGGAGGTATGACTAGGTGCAAAGGCATAGCTAGATGTGTCAGTTTCTGTACAAGCTCATTTTTTATTCTGTGCATGCATGACTGATTGACCTGAAGGAACGAGTTCTTACTTGCATGTTGCCAATGAGCAGGGCAAACAAGACCAGCCCAAGAACGCCAATGACGATTGCAAAGCTTATCTCTCCAATGAACAAGCTCGTCGCGAGATTCTGTCCTAAGCAACTGAAAAGTTTTTTTTTGTGTTGCTGCATTAGTTACTAATAACATGGCCGATTTGTACAATAGTAACTGATGAAGAATTCAAATGCAGAGATCAATTTAATTTCTAACCTCAGGTTCTTTAGTCCCCACCAGAAGCAGTAGAAGTACTTCTGCGTGAAGGCCGACGTCGTCAGCTTATAATCGAACGCTTCTGCGTAGATCCCAAACTGGTAGAAACTATTGCTCGGGGTGCACAAGCTTGTTATGTTGCTCAGTTCGTACCAGATCGTCCTGTTGCTGCTGATGGTATTACAGTCGAAGAACTCGGTCTGACACATGGGGCCCTCCAGATGGCACGCCTCTCTCCAGCACGCTTCCTGCCTCTGCACCGAGAAGAGATACCACAATGCTCCCAGCACCTGCACATCCAATCCCATGAATGTTCAGTCTAGATTATGCATACTTGAAAAAATGGATCGAATTGGAATAACCTAGCTGTGACTCACGTGGCTTGCGAGCATGTAGAGTATGAGGTTGTATGCGGCGCTGGCCCATGCGTTCTCTGTCATGGCTCCGGTCGCCATGACGATCTGGCTCGTGAGCGGGAAGATCTGGAAAAGCCGGGGGAGGTACTGGAAGATGATACTGAAGCGAAGGATATCCTTCATGTTTGCCGTCGCGGATTCCTTCATCTTAGGCACGACAACCCAGATCACAAACTGTGGATAGCGAGAAACACACATAATTCAGAAGATTTCAAAGAAGTTCTCAGTTTTTTTCAAGTGTACCGTATCTGACCTGACGTTACCTGTGGTAGAGGCAGTGCGGTGATGAGGTCGAACCAGAAGGTACTCGACAGGTACCTCCTGGCGATCTTGTATGGCTGAATCACAAGCTCTCCTCTCCCAAACACCCGGGAAGACGGCGCGATGAAGGCCGTCCGGAAACGGAGGAAGATGTGCACCGCGTAGAACACGTCGAGGAGCGTCCGTATCATGGAGAGCGTCAGCGCCAGCGAGTACTTGAACTTGATGCACATGTTCTGCTGTGTCCCTGTCAGGTACAGGAACAAGGGGTCGACGAAGAGCGAGAGCAGGCACGCCGTGAGGAAGATCTTGTTCCACAGGTGGATCACCCGGCCGCGGGGATCGAAGAGCAGCCGGTTGCCAGCGTGCATCAGCGACTCTAGCTCCTCCGAGAACGCCCGCGACAGCACCCTGTCCTTAAAGGTTCTGCACGGCCTCTCCGGGCAGCCCCGGGAGCCCAGCTTGCATTTCCTCGGATCGTGAGGTACTTTGCCGTGTTTTCTGCTTGTGATGGGCTCTCCAAGGAGCTTGCTTTCAGGTGCTGGACCTCGAGATCGTCCTGAAACCTGGAACAGTAATGCAGATAAGAATAAGATAGTAATATATATGACATAAAATCTGTAAAACGTGAACACAACGGATTGTTGTGGAGTATGCATTTCTGGGTTTCAACATCTTATGTGAGGACACAACAGATGAGAAAATAGTTTATAGCGTACTTTACTAAACTATGATATCAGCCATGCCTGAAATAATACTATTTGCAGTGAGCGATCAGAAATATATGACCAGGAATCTGAAGTAATCAATTAAACCATATTGTTTGGAATATATTATAGTACACAGGAAGTGATTCTATTTTGTACTAGTGACACCTAACACGTAAATCCTTGATAATTGAAATGTCAAACCCACAATACCCTGATAAGCAAGCAGGTGATTCTGGTCGAGAGGAAGCTCACCTGACGTTTCGTGAACCACAGCAGGCCATGCTGCTCTTTAACAGCTTCTGGTCAAAACTATCACATATACATGGCTGCTAACTTATAAGCAAGAGTACTGGCAATTATGTGAAAACAGGCACACCACAGTACTGTCTTCTTCGGCCAAAGGGGGAGAAAGTTGCGGCAACACTGGGCTCAGGCACGAGAACTGATAGAAAGGCTATCGACAACTAATTTTACAGGGATCTCGTGATTTTGTACCTAAAGGCAGATCGACCAACGGAAAATTTTGTTGACATCGTTCATTAGGACAGGCAAACACCGATAACATGTGATCAGGTTGCCAACATGCATGTGACGCTTCTTTAATGTTTTTGTTTCCTTTTCAACTATGTTAAAGCACAAACCTTAGAATACCTTAATCTCCGACCATTCGTTCATCTCTAATGATTATGTCTGAAAGAAAAATTCGTAGTGTTTAAGTCGTTGCAATGAATCACTCCTGCACATTTGTACGAATTATTTGGTCGCTACGGCTATTTAAAATTTCATGGTGTTTGATAGAAGAAGAAAAAGTGTCTTCTCCGGGTGTGAGTGTATATGCACAAACTCAATTGTGGTTTATTCTTTATCGAGAGGAATACCACGAGCTGTTCATGGTGGTGTGTACATAGCTGGAGCATGATAGGTCGCGGCGCAAAATCTTTCCTATAGGTTTCTCTTCTGAACTCTCTTTCTTATATTGCGTTGATCTGATGTTCTGAGTTCAATTAAAAACAGCATTTACCGGGAAAAGGGCTTGAGTTTTAGTTGACTTTTTATAACAGTTGTAGAGCACTACCTCTAGTCCTCGATTAGGATGGAATATAATATGATCATTGCTTTCGAGGTAATTAAGGTAATAAGCCAACTTGAAACGAGTAATCAGTGAATGCTTTCCCATATTTTGCTTTTCAAGGGGTGTGCTGAATCATGTGACGCACATGTTATAGTTACTACGCACTAGCAAAACAAGTTGGATGTCGATAGAAATGTTACTTTGTGTGACTCTGTCCTTGAGTTGAAGAATGCGCAGGGCTAAATTACGTTCCTTGCCATTACGTTCATGTGTAGATCTAAGGATTTCTATACACCATTCAGGATTTCTGTAAGTTTAACCTGATGAAGAAAGTTGGGTGACCCATTTATAATTCAGTACTCCTCTGCCCTCATCGGCCTTACGTGCGGCACATTAGTTTCCAACATGGACAAAATTAGACTGCAATGTTTTTATTTTAACTAGCACGGTGGCCCTCGCAAATGCGAGGGCAACATCCCAAAGTATGTAAAACCCTACATTTATGGTTCTATTATGTAATTAGAATTAACACTGTTTTTAATCATCTTTTGGTTATGGGAGAATAATTAGCGTTCCCGTGAAAAAAAAAGAACAGACAATGACCATATGTGCATTTGTACATTTTAATAGTATAAATAAGTCATCAAATTAATTTATATTGAAAGCAAGGACAACTTTCCCACTTATCGCTTGGTTAAAACCTTAGTCCTCGTTTTGCTGTTTTATTTTACGTTACTTTAGTGCAAGTTTAAAAACTCATATTATCCTTGTTGATTTTAAATCAATTTACAGTTAATAAATCTGTCTAAATAGAAATTTCTCGCCAATGTTGTTTAATTATAGTTAATAAGATCTATTAGTCATGGTATAATTAACAAAAATCATGTTAATGGTCAGATGATGTTATGCACAATTATAAAGATGTGTCGGTTCATCCATGTTGATAATAAGGTTAATAGATAATTAAATTTATTAAAAACTAACGTTTATTGTGTGATGGCTGAAATTATTTTTTTGCCATGAGATGATGACATAGAAATGGAGAAATAATCATTCGAACACATAACACTATATGATATTTTGAACGGTTTCTTTTTAAAAACTTTTGAACGCTTGCCTGTATTACCATATGAACAATTATATTTTTTTGTGGAATAAGAAAAAAAGTTTGTTAGAGAAGGGAATAAACGAAATCATATTGAATGGCAAGGGAATTATATAAAGATAGTTTTTATTTTATCTTGTCGTAATCAATGTCTATCTTCGATTGCTACCACGATTATGCATTACTTGACCTTATCTGTTCTTTCTAAATTTTCACATTTTAGGCACGAACACATTCTCCTAGATATTGCTTTGAACTTTTTGGAAGTATACTCCAAAAAATATTGTAAATAAATTAATTATTTTTTGAGAAATTTAAAGACACTATTCAGTTTAATGTTTGCAATATTTTAGAATGAGGCGTTTTTTTTATCTGTTTTCACTCCTCGATATATTCCGCCCGTCTATTTATCTGTTCGACATTCTCATTCACATGCATCGTTGTACGTACCATATTATGATGATTCTCCAGTCAATACCAACACCTTCTTTTTCTCTAACAATTTGTTATCCCGCCGGTTCTCCAAATTTCCACCTTGGTTTTGAACAGTGTCTAATTAAACGTTTCTTGAAGCACTTAATTAATTTGGAATATCTAAAAATCTTTAAAAAATCTATAGTTGTGCATCCTCCTTTAAGGTATAATATTTATACTATCTGTAAAATCACGTTAAAAGTTTCTAACATAAAATTTATGTTCCGTTTTTTGTTAGTACTTGAAAATCTTTTTTTTGCGGGTAGTGCTTGAAAAAATCTTCGTCATAAGTATTTTTTCTTCTCACATATGTACAGCAGCAGCCATGAAATACACGCCTCTTGAATATTTAATTTTATTAAATGTCCAGTGCACAATACTTGAGAAATCAGTATTCAGGGCCGGTCCTGACGTTTCGGGGGCCCAGGGCGAAACTATAACTCAGGGCCCCTTAATACGAACTTCATGATAATAACTAACATATGTATATACAAAATGATAGGTAATGCAGCCAAAAAACCAATATGATTTTTTTATAAACACTTTGTTAAAAGTTTTTTCTAGAACTCTCATCGGAATCATGATGCCACAGTGGCCTGAGGGTGCGATGAGTTCTCCGCTCGCCGGTGATGGGGTGCCTCTAGAGAAAAATCTAGCGGTACCAGTGCTACACACGACAAGATGTAAAATTAGACTGATACCTAGCCATGAACTTGCAATTTTTTCTTTCTTTGAACTTCTATTTGAACTGAAAATCTGCTTTTTTTTGTTGCTAAATCCAATATTGTGTTCATTGTCAGATCGTCGTCCGCCGCCACTATTTAAAAAGGGCACTTGACCGCCTATTGTTTGGCTTGCAAGTTGTCATGGGTTTCTTAGATTCAGCGTGTTGCGTCATAGCTGCATTATTTTTACATTCATTCCTAAATATGTTTGTCTCATTGAAGTTGGATGTTCTGCCTTTGGCAATAGTTATAGAAATCAGTGCGAGATGGAATGAAAAAAATTCAAAAGGAAAATGGAAAATGAAATGCCTCCGTTGTGGCTGAAATCTATTCAGTCGCTATGTGTCCCCACCTCACTTAATCACCTTTTCTTAGCGGGCCACTCAATCAGCTAATTAACATTTTATGGAACAATTACCTTGTACGTAACAAAAGGAGAAAAGGGAGTTTAAAAAAGGAGAAAGGGGCCTAAAGCCAGCAAAAGAGAAAGCCCAAGTTGCAGCCCGCTGGAAGATAACCCTTCGTGCTCCCTCCTTCGTGTCCCTGAAACTGACGTCAGGAAAATCTCCATCTAATGGCGCTGCTCTTCTACTACCGCGTACACCATACCTAGCAGGGGGCCGTCCGTCAGGACCGGGCCTGTCAGTATTGATCAAATACATAAATATTTGGAGATGTGCTCACTATTGTGCATGTGCCCGAAGTCTTCATGCTTGCTCATCCACCGGTTTGAGGAGTCGATCAATCAGTATGCTCTACTTTTTTTAGAGATCCACAAAGTAAACCTCGTATTGGCCAATTTATATTGTGTCAAATCGTAACTACGTACCCACCACGTTATAGCTAGCTAGCTAATGTATGCAGTTCTTCTGGTTTTTTTTCACGGACACAAACAGAGTCCTATGCAGATACGTTTTTTACATGGTAAAGTGATTTAAACAATGAACATCTGTATCTGTATGGATTTTTAATTCACGCCGGCTAGTTTACTTTCATACGTACTTCCATGTATTCATATACTGTGTAACAGGGCAATACTATCACGGGACCTTTTTGTTTTGACGGAACGGAGGTGTTTTTTTTGTACGTGTTGAAAAGGACTGATTGTACCCGATTAAAGTTGTACGTAACATTTCCATATTTTAATCTCAACCGTCACAACCAAAATTAACGTATTATATATTTCTAACCTATGTGGATTGACGTAACATTTCCTTCTCGTAGGCCTCGCGACAAGCCTGGACCTTCGTCTCAACCTCAGCCTCGGCCCTCGCCGACTCGGATTCAAGGTGGGCAGCATGAGCCTCCTTCGCCGTGGCAAGAGAAGCCTCCCGCTCCGCGATCGATGCCCGCTCACGCTCCAGCCGGGAGAAGAGCTCCTCGTGAGTCTGCTCACGCTGGGCGACGGCCGCCTCCCTCTCATGGAGTTTCAGCGAAGCCTCACGGGTCTTCTCCTCCAGGGAAGCCTCACGCGACTCCACCTCCGACCTGGTCGGTCGCGTGCAGGTCCCACCGGTCGAAGCTGGGCATCTTAGCTACAACCTCATCAAAGGCATCGAGCTGGTACAGAGGGAGAGCTTGGTCCGGGAGCCCACCAGGCTTCTCCGTCATGTACAGCAGCCTCATCATGTCGCCAAGCTCCGCGGCCTTAAGGTCCTGAGGGGACAAGCGCATCGTGTCCGACACCCCGTCATACTCCCACACCCGCTTGGGGTGGTCTTGGAGCGGGGAGATCCGGCGCTTGAGGAACTCCTTCACCACCAGCTGCCCCCGTCAGACCGGCTTTCCGCAGATGCGCCATCGCCTTCTTCAGGGGACGGAGATCCCCGGTGACCTCCTTGAGATGAGCCCACTCCTCTGCTGCCTTCATGGCTGGGGCGGTGGGGACTTCCAGAAGTGGGTTCACCTCACCGGCGTCCAGGTAGACCCATTTCTTGCGGAAATCCTCTTGCTTCTTGGGGCCCTCCATGTGGATCAGAGAATCCGCCATGCCGTCCGCTACCCGGAAGGAGATGCACTCGGAGCATTGGTCCGGGGCCGTAAGATGTAAGCTGAAGAACGTCCGAAAGAAGGCCACGGAGGTCACCACGCCCAAGAACCCCTCGCGGAGAAAAGTGAATATCGCCAGCGTAAGCACGGAGTTCGGTGCAGGTGCAGAGCTTGGAGCTGGTAGTGATCCAAAACCGCCAAGAAGAATCCAGAGAAAGGGGGAACGAGCCCCACAAGGACGGAGTGAAGGAAGAAGGGGCACTCCGAGGCCCTCCGGGGAGCAAACGCCTCCGTCCCCGGCCGGAGTCTGGCCTCCGGCCCTTGGCCGTCGCCGCGGGCATCAGGCGCCGAGCCAGCGCGAGGCTCTCGCTCGTCGCGCGCGAAGGGGGAAGGGCGACCCCCCCAATCTTTCACCTTCACTCCCGCGGCGCACTTGCGCTTCCCGACCATCTCGAACAAGGAGGTCTGGGCAATGGGGAGCTCAGTGTGGGGAAGGGAAGATGGAGCAGACAGGAATTCGCCTGGAGAGAATGGAAGGACCGCCGCGCCACGCGCAGCCCAGGCTTTATGACCTACCTCAGCGGTTACTGAGGCGTCGCGGCCATCGTGGGCGCGTGCGCGCCGAACTGCCATGACACGCGTCATCTTCAGGGCTCGGCATCTTTTTGGGCTCATGCCGTTTCACATCCAACGGTCACTAGGCGTGCAAGCCACGGGCCCGGGGGATATTATCGGACCAGTGGAAACTAGGGTACCACGGCCCGTATGCCTTTGGCCCAGGAGTCCGCGCGCGAAGAACAAGACAAGTCAGCGGTCAACATAGGTGGCCCACTCCTTCAAGCTTATCAGAGGCTCGCACGACCGAGCCCATCAGCTTCAGGAGCTGATCCCACCGCACAGCTAAGAAAGGACCTCGCGAGGCGGCCCTCGCGGGGGAAGCCAGGCCAACGAGCCTCGCGCGGTACAAGACAAAGGTGTGGCGCGCCCGTGACCCCGCGCCAGGGACCATGTGCGGCTGCGTCTTCCCCAGAGTGACGCGCTCGTCCGCAGAGCGTGATGGCCAAAGGTTTCCACTTTGGTGATAAAAGGATGCCGACCAACTGCGGCGAGCAAAGCGGAGCCCGAGACTTCCCTCTTTGGTGCAAGATGGCCGGACCGGCGCTACGCGCCATCGGGACGTCATCGACAGCGTCACCGACAAGGCCTTACGACTGCGCCATGGATGGTGGCTTTATCTGAGCTAGGGCAGTGCGCCGGTACTGGTTCTTGGTGCTATGTGGCAACCCTTCCCGCCTAAACATTTGGGAAGAGAACCGGAGCGCTATAAGTAGGGCCTCGCTACGGCCTTGGAGGGGGATCAGATCATCTTCTACCTCGCGACTAGCACCACCACTTGTACTGTAATCGTTCCAAGCAGTGCAATCCAACACAAGCAGGAAGTAGGGTTTTACACCTCCACGGTGGCCTGAACCTGGGTAACTGCTGTTCCTCCTTGCTGTGCATGTGTGTCTTCTTCGCCGAGGTTACCGAGAGCGTGTTTCAGTCCCCTGCGTTCGAACAACACTACGCTTGAGTTTCCTTCGGGAGTAATCCTCGACACTTGATGATCCTTTTGAGGATCCTCCTCAGCTGGCTGAACTTATTCCTGAGATTCTCCATCAGGAAATCCACATGATGAGGTAATTTGAGTCATGCCATTTGTGTGCGCCGAGTTAATAATTGAGCTTATTTTCTCAATGCCATATGATGCCCTCTTGTGTCTCGATGTGAATATGTTATATTGTTTTTCCTATTGCAAATACACAGGTGGCAGAAGAGTGCCTAGAAGATAGTTGGGTTCCTTTAGATGAAACTGTTGATGCTGACCAGCTCGAGATAATCCGCTCTAATGAAGCTCATGCTGATGTAATAATCCTTGAGAGCGTAACTCTTGGTGCCATATCAAAGCCATCAGCTTACTCATTAATATTCTTAGTTACTTATGTTTTCACGACTAATGAAATGCCTGATGTTTATTCAGGTTGGAAACATTTGCTATGGTCAACTACGTGACAATTTCTTATTTGTTTGTTAACTCAACTCAGTGACACAGGTTAGTATTATTTCGACATCGATTGTTTGATCTTCTGCTCCCTTAGACCTTTGTTTATTTATTATCATCCTGCTTTGCTGGCAGCTTGTCGCACATTGCACTGTCTTTTGTGTTTAGATATTCTTTATTTCTTTTGAAGTTGTTGTGGTCAAGCTGCTAATTCTTTTACATGCATCATACCATCATATATGTGTGTTTATTTCGTCTCACCTTATCTGCAAATAATAGCTGAAGTGTATGTATGTTTATATTGTTTAACCTTATCTGCAAATAATAGCTAAAGTGCCCATACATTTCTTTCCGACAGTTTTGTTGTCTTCAATCATGTGCAATGTACTTTGACATTTTTATAATGTAGCTAAGTTTTCCTGGGTGATACCTATACCCCTTTATTTGCAAGGGATGTATGCATTTCTGATTGCTATAACAATTAGGCTAAATTGCTTGATTTGAAAGCAATTTTTTAATCACTCGTGTGTGTAGTTTCTTAGAATTTGGTCAGCAGATCCTGGATTCAAATGCATAAACTAAGCTCAGTTTAAACTGGTAGATTTGCAATATTTAGTTATTTGTAGCCTCTTCCTGATGACCTGACAAATCATAAGTGCAACCTATCTTAGCTATTGTACGCAATGGATGCATTTTTCTGAGGTTAAATTAGATAATTGAGCTAAAGCTGTTTCCTTTTTTTTTTGAAAGGATCCACACTGCGTATTCAACCCAGATTACAAATCGAAGAACAGAAATACGCAGACGAACAAGCCGAAGAACTCAGCACAACAGCGGCGCCTGAAGAACCTGGGAGGCAGACCGCTGAACCGCCGCAAACGCCTGAAGATGAACTCCATCGCCGAACACCGCCGGAGAAGAAGACACCAGGCCGCCGCCAACCCGGGAAGGGAGCACCCCACTCATGTAGAAGACCGCAGGAGTCGTCCGCCGCAAGCGACGGAACCGAAGATCGCTGAACGCACACAGCCATGGCGCCTCCATCCCGCAGCTGTTGGAGATATGGCCTAGAGGCAAATAAATAATAAGATTTATTGCATTATCTCTTTAAGTTTATAAATAGTTTTATACCATGCTATAACTGTATTAATCGGAATTGTTAATACACGTGTGGTATGTAAACAAACCAGAGTCCCTAGTTAAGCCTCTAGATAAACTAGTCCATCAGTCAATGGATGATCGTGATTTCCCGATCATATTGCATTAACAGTTGATGGTGGAGTCATTTTATTGGGAGAATAATTTGATGGACATTACCCAAAGTATTGCAGTTAGGATCGTATCAGATAGTTCAACACTGCAATAGGATTATAACGTGGTAGCTTATTCCTTAGACCGTGAGATTACATCAAGTCGCTGCTTCTGAAAGATACGGCTGATCGCACCTAACGTCATGTCTCATACGCACGACAATAAGGGTGACACTTTCGGGTATTGGAAGGAAGTAGTCGGGGCGAGTGATCAAGAGCGGGATTTGTTCATCCGTGTGATGGATTGATATGCTGGGCCCACTCGGTGAGATTATATCTGTAAAGCTGCGCAGCGTATGACTAGGTCATTGAGATATAATTTCATGGGAACGAGTAAAGCAACCTTGTCGGTAACGAGATAAAACACAACATCGGATGTTGACGATCGTATCTCGGACAAGGAAGTATCAACGAACAAAGGGAATGACCATATCATGTTAACGGTTCAAAGATGATTCAAGGATGATTTATTCTAGAATGCACGGGGCCGTCATAGTCATCCAGGGCTCCCTGACGGTCATTGGCGGGAGGGTCTCGACCATGTCCGGAGTATTCTCGAACCGAGGGTAACACACTTAAGGTCTTGACGACGCTAGGAGAACGTTTTGGAAACATCGGAGTGGCTTAGGTATAGAGATAGGAGGTTTCGGAAAGGTTCCGGCAAGAACGGAAGAGTTCCGGGGAAGACCGGAAGAGTTCCGGGGAGACCGAAGTGAGTTCGGAGTGATCCGGAAATTGTTTCGGAGTCACGGGAGATTAAATAGTATGTAAATATATTAATTATGGAATTATATATATTTATATTAATTTAATATTAAAGAAAAAGGAGAAAAAATGGGGCAGCCACCTTAATGGGCCTAGGGCCCAAGAGGGGAAGTTCCCCCCATGTGAGGGGTGCGGCTGGGCCTTGGGGCCCATGCGCCACCATGGGGTGCGGCTGGCCCAAGGGGCAGCCGCACCACCCCTCTCCTCCCTTTAGTCCCACATGGAGAGTTGAGGAGAGGTGCACCCCTTTTCCTCAATAAATAGGGACCCGGATTAATTGGAAAAATACACAGAAAATTCAGGAATTAATTCCGGTTGGCCCAGGCTTCTCCCTAGTCCAATTCCTCCCTCCCCATCTCTCGACGTGCGCGGTCCCAAGTCTGGACAGCGTATACGGGAGACCTATAAACCGCAGCGCACCGTTGTGCTGCGGGTTTCCACCCAAAGTTCTCGCTTCCGCTATTCCGGCTGGATCGGGGAGCACGGAGGTCATCGTCAAGGTCCGTACGTGTGCGAGTACTCGGAGGTGCTGCTCTCTCACGAGTTCGGCACTAGGAGCTTCTTCATCGCCGCGTCTCCTTCTTCTTCGTCGCGCCAAGTTCTCCGCGACCTTGAGGTCGGCTACGTACGTCTTCATCGGCAACGCTTGTGCGGGAGCGTAATTCCCGCTATCGGTCTACAAGGGTATGTTTCCGATGACTTCTCCGTTACCGCATTACTAGATAGATAGATCCTGGCTAGTTTCGGTGTTGCGATAGTTAGAAAAATTATTGTTTTCTGCTACGAACCCCATCAGTGGTATCAGAGCCGATCTATGCGTAGTATTGCTGGTACGGTTAGAACACATGTTGAATGTGGGCATCGATTCTGTAATTGTTACCCTCTCGCGTGCACTTGCTAATGTTGTTGGCATTGAGTTGATGAAGCGGCCCGGACCGACCTTACGCGTACGCTTACGCGAGACTGGTTCCGCAACTAACATATGGCTTGTACCATATATGCGGCTAGCGGGTGTCTGTCTCTCTCTCTTTAGACGGCATGGCATTTTCAATGGAGGGCCCTGAAAAGGGTGTAATAGAGACAATTATTTAATCGCTGTTGTGGTTGTATGTTCGTAGGTAAGAAACGGTTCTTCACGAAAGCCCTAGCAGCCACGTAAAATTGCAAAAGGATAAAAGTAGAGCGTCTAACTTTGTTTTGCAGTGGGGCATTTTAATATGACATGGTACGGTAAGTTTTATGTTATCGGAGGCAAAGGTGGCACCGTAGACTCGGAGCACCATTGGAGGCGCGCCGTGAAGGCCGAGGCGCGACGGCCATGTCATATCGCACTTCATTACATTATTTTGATATTGTTGTTGTGTGTTTGCATCCTATTTGAGTGCTTATATAAAGATATACAACGGTAGCCGTAATAGGATGATCCCTAATTTAATACCAAAATTGTGTTCTGCCTTAGTGTGCACCACCAATAAAGTTCTACGTTACGGGGTACGTCGTTTGGGTTTCGATCCTTTTCGTCTACACTCGTCTCTTCGTTCGCATACAGTGGGTGTAAGCCACGTTGCACACGCGAAAACACTAAGGTTAAATTGGCGAGCCTAGCATATACCAGTATATGGCCTCGGAACACGGGTGATCGAAAGATCGAGCATGAGTCGCATGATTGTTGCGATTGGTAATTCGTTGCCTACCTCTGAAGTTACGTTGCCCGCCCGATCGAAGGGGGTAATTTAATGGATTGGGATCGTGTAATCACTAAGACAGTTTTTAGGGATAATTCTCTTAGTGGAGTGTGTTTGATAATATGATTATTAAATAAACTCAAATATTATAAACTTAGCCTTACCTAGTCTTTGCAAATTATCTTTGTAGATCATGCCTTATCCTAAGGAAGAAAGTCTTGAGTTCAACCATTTTATTAGAAAAGGAAATCTCCGGAACGATGGATCCAACTTCATGACGTGGTACAGAAACCTGAAAGACGTCCTCTACCAGAACGACATTTCTTACGTGATAGGAGAATTGTTAGGAGATAAACCAGGAGACTCCGCAAGTGCAGAGGCGAAAGAGGATTTTCGTCAGCGTCGTGAGGTCTGGAGAGTGTTCAGATCACGATGTATGTCTGCATGGATCATGAGCTGAAAAATGAGTTTCGCCATATGGAACCCGCTGTGATGATAGGTGCTCTTAAAGTTCGGTTCTTGAACCGAATGAAGCAAGAGCAGTACAAGCAGCTGGACAAGTTTCTTTCACTCAAGATGGAAGAACATACCTGCTTGGAGACACATTTGTGTAAGATGTTTGACATTCACGATGATCTCACAACACATGCGATTACTGGATGGCGGATACTTTTGCAATACAGGCGGTGTTGCGTTCTCTACCTCCTAGCTATGAGGAGCTTGTCGATGAGTATATACTTAAGAGTGATTTCCTCCTCTTCAATGATTTCCTGGTCGAAATCAAAGATGTGGAGGTGGAACCCATCGAAGGAGAAATAGATGACACGCAAGGTATATTTGATATACAAAGTTATAATTGTTATTTCTTACACTTGTTATATTAAAGTATTTGATGCTTATGTCTGTTTTATTGAAACAGCACCAGAATATAACAAGCTGCAGAGTTCGACATGATGTTGCGGAATGATGGCAAGGCAAAGTAGTTGATGGCCAAGGAGTTTCACGCCCATAGTTATCAAGTTTTGATTAGTAGTTTTGAATAAGAGTTTTGTAGTCGAATTTGAGAGTGATTGTAATAAGTATGTCTTATATTCGATGAGACAAGTTATTCATATTTGTAAGAGACAAGCAAGTTGTTTTATTATGAATAAAGTTTTCTTATGATCATATTTCGATTATGAATAAGTTATTCATGCATTAATCTTTTTGATAGCAAAGTGGATTTGAATGTTAAAATAAATATCCTAAGTCAATAATAAAATGCACTACCGAATTTTTAATCATTGCAAATATTTTGGATACTTTGATCTTGTGTATTTGCATGCGTGATGTCTAATGAGACATGATGATTGAAAAATATTGATAAGTCAATATGAGAAGAAATTTGATTTGAGATCATGCAAGATGATTGTAAATTAAATTGTGTAGTGGAAATTATTATTGAAACCTTTGTTGTATGTCTAAGTAAATAATAAGTATTTACTAAAAGATACAATTATCTGAAATTATTTGATTTGATCAAGAAAGATTTTTCGGATAGAAAAGGAGGATGTAAAATCAAGTCATTGTAATTGGATTATAATAGCAAGGATTTTAAAGATTTATTTTATCATGAAGGTTTGTGAAAATTCGGTTCACAAAAGGACTTGTGAAATTCGGTTCACAAAATTATGATGCTATATCAAACATGTTGATATAGACATTATGATCATACTCTATTTTGAATAAAGTATAGTCCTAAAATATCTCTTAATATTTTAGAAATCACGTAGAAGGTTTTTCCGTTAGAATTAGTAAACTCCCTATTTTGAAGTCTTCACCCAAAATTCGTATGAACGACAATAAGTTGTGTGTCATGGTTTATAGATTATATGATAATACGAAACTATGTACGAAATAGTTCTTTGTAAAATATTCATAGGAATGAATATATCTTTCATATGGTAAACACCAACAAGGGCAAAACTAGTATTGCTAACTTGGTGATTCATTGAAAACAAGTTTCAAGAAAGGATATGAAATAAAGAAAAGCTTAAAAGGGGTAATTGACCTTACTCGATTTGTGAGAGAAATATTGTTTGGAATTTGATCCGACAACAAAACTCCACAAATGGAAATGAAAAATGATGATATTTGATCATGGTGTTTTCATGCAAGGAGCTTTTTATAAATAGTAGGCATTAAAGAATATTTTCTGTCCGGTCACAGATTAATATTTCATGATTTAATGAGCTTGTTACTAGAACAAGGGATACCTACGAAATACAAAGAAATTGGGGTGATGCCAAATTCGAATTGTGACTATAGAGTCATAAATCCAAAAGGTTGCATTCAAGATTGTATTAGTAAATGTTGCTTGAATCTTATTAAGTAAAAGGGTTACTTGATTTTTCACATGACAAGTTGTGTGAAAAGAATGAAACTGTGAGAAGGACATAAAGCTAATTTTGTCATGAAGAATGTCTTTGACAAAATCAAAATTGTTTTGACTACATTGGATGTAGACATGCCTAAGTCTTCTGGATTTGTATTAACAAGTATCCTTCACCGTTAGAAGAATTTGTATCCTTCTGACTACATTAGAAGAATAAGCGCTGAGATGAATTTGTGATTTATTATTAGTGGAACCAAAAGTATCCTTCACCGTTTAAAAGAAACTAAGGATATGTGGTTATTTCAAATCTGTAAAGGATGATTAGTTTAACAAATGTTGTGTTAAAAGGATCAACCTAAATGACAGAAAGAAATAAGGATCAAGTCGTTATAGGATAAATTAAAAGGCATTAGGCTGACAATAGATTGTCAGGATCTACTTAGGTAAATATAGAAGTATAAAGATACTGTAAAAGTACATAGAGTTGGTAGAGAAAAGGTATTCTCTAAAACTGAGTGTGTTTAATGCAATTAACTGATATTGGATCAGAGTAAGCGCAGGGAAACAAAAGTCTCACTTAGTTGCCAAATATGTATATTTGTTATTAAGATAACATGATGATATCAAATAAGGTGATATCAATGGTTTGCAAAGAACTTACGGTTATGAAAGGTTCAGGCCGAAGGAAACCTCTTCCACGAGCGAGCATTATCATAAACACTTATAAAAGATAAGGTTGTATGATTGATATAGAAAATGCAGCTAGTGTATTTGTACTCTAGTGCAAGTGGGAGACTGTTGGAGATATGCCCTAGAGGCAAATAAATAATAAGATTTATTGCATTATCTCTTTAAGTTTATAAATAGTTTTATACCATGCTATAACTGTATTAATCGGAATTGTTAATACACGTGTGGTATGTGAACAAACCAGAGTCCCTAGTTAAGCCTCTAGATAAACTAGTCCATCAGTCAATGGATGATTGTGATTTCCCGATCATATTGCATTAACAGTTGATGGTGGAGTCATTTTATTGGGAGAATAATTTGATGGACATTACCCAAAGTATTGCAGTTAGGATCGTATCAGATAGTTCAACACTGCAATAGGATTATAACGTGGTAGCTTATTCCTTAGACCGCGAGATTACATCAAGTCGCTGCTTCTGAAAGATACGGCTGATCGCACCTAACGTCATGTCTCATACGCACGACAATAAGGGTGACACTTTCGGGTATTGGAAGGAAGTAGTCGGGGCGAGTGATCAAGAGCGGGATTTGTTCATCCGTGTGATGGATTGATATGCTGGGCCCGCTCGGTGAGATTATATCTGTAAAGCTGCGCAGTGTATGACTAGGTCATTGAGATATAATTTCATGGGAACGAGTAAAGCAACCTTGTCAAGTAACGAGATAAAACACAACATCGGATGTTGACGATCGTATCTCGGACAAGGAAGTATCAACGAACAAAGGGAATGACCATATCATGTTAACGGTTCAAAGATGATTCAAGGATGATTTATTCTAGAATGCACGGGGGCCGTCATAGTCATCCAGGGCTCCCTGACGGTCATTGGCGGGAGGGTCTCGACCATGTCCGGAACATTCTCGAACCGAGGGTAACACATTTAAGGTCTTGACGACGCTAGGAGAACGTTTTGGAAACATCGGAGTGGCTTAGGTATAGAGATAGGAGGTTTCGGAAAGGTTCCGGCAAAAACGGAAGAGTTCCGGGGAAGACCGGAAGAGTTCCGGGGAGACCGAAGTGAGTTCGGAGTGGTCCGCAAATTGTTTCGGAGTCACGGGAGATTAAATAGTATGTAAATATATTAATTATGGAATTATATATATTTATATTAATTTAATATTAAAGAAAAAGGAGAAAAAATGGGGCAGCCACCTAAATGGGCCCTAGAGGCCCAAGAGGGGAAGTTCCCCCCCATGTGAGGGGTGCGGCTGGGCCCTTGGGGCCCATGCGCCACCATGGGGTGCGGTTGGGCCCAAGGAGGCAGCCGCACCACCCCTCTCCTCCCTTTAGTCCCACATGGAGAGTTGAAGGAGAGGTGCACCCCTTTTTCTTCAATAAATAGGGACCCGGATTAATTGGAAAAATACACAGAAAATTCAGGAATTAATTCCGGTTGGCCCAGGCTTCTCCCTAGTCCAATTCCTCCCTCCCCATCTCTCGGCGTGCGCGGTCCCAAGTCTGGACAGCGTATACGGGAGACCTATAAACCGCAGCGCACCGTTGTGCTGCGGGATTCCACCCAAAGTTCTCGCTTCCGCTATTCCGGCTGGATCGGGGAGCACGGAGGTCATCGTCAAGGTCCGTACGTGTGCGAGTACTCGGAGGTGCTGCTCTCTCACGAGTTCGGCACTAGGAGCTTCTTCATCGCCGCGTCTCCTTCTTCTTTGTCGCGCCAAGTTCTCCGCGACCTTGAGGTCGGCTACGTACGTCTTCATCGGCAACGCTTGAGCGGGAGCGTAATTCCCGCTATCGGTCTACAAGGGTATGTTTCCGATGACTTCTCCGTTACCGCATTACTAGATAGATAGATCCTGGCTAGTTTACGGTGTTGCGATAGTTAGAAAATTATTGTTTTCTGCTACGAACCCCTTCAGCAGCCACCCCTCTTCCAACCAACCCTGCACTGAGCACAAACACGGCTTGCCGGAACACCCGCCGAGAGCACGCCTTGACCACACCTTCTCCCCCTCGCCACCACGGCCGACCAGAGAAAGAAGGAGCAAAGCGAAGATGAAGCAGAGCACGCTGACAGAGCCACTCCAACCCACGCCACCAAGGCTGGCCGGAGAAGCCAGAACACCGCGCCAAAAGCCGGCGAAGAACTCCGAGATCCCAGAAGATCTTCTCCTGAAGAGGCGGAGGAACGTCAGCACTGAACCACCGCACGGCTTGGCGCCGCACCACCCCAACGCCGACGACGCCGGAGGAGAGAAGCCCAGACCACCACCGTCCCTGGATCGAAGCACATCTCCACACATGTAGAGGACCGCAAGATTCGCCCGCCGCTCCGCGCCGGGACCTGAACCGCCAAGCCGCATCGGCCATGCCACGCTCGAACCCAGATCCACCAGCACCCGCCGCCTCGACGGACCAGGACCGGCAGACCTGCCACCCAACCTCCAGCCTCCCTGCACCAGACGCAGATCCACCCCACCGAGCTCGAGCACCACCTCCTACACACCACCCCACAAGCTCCGTGGCGCCGCTGGAGGAGACGACGACACAGCGAAGACGGAGCCGAAGGACAAAATCCCCAACCCGCACGGGCGACGACATCGCCTCGCCGCCCACGCAGAGGGAACAGAAACTCCCCGAGCCCGAAGAGCCCTGAGCACCAAAAGCCAGCTGCTCACCGTCGAGATCCCCGAGGACGTCGACGCGGAGGAAGAAGAACAGCAGCACCAAACTCCACACCGGCAACACCCTTGCCTCCACAGCGCCGCCGGCCGGCGACCTAGCTATCCACACCGTATGTACACGCCAAAGTAGAGATCCGGGGTTCCCCCACCCTCCCGCCGCCGGAGCGGCCGACGGAGGGGGAGGGAACCCACAGCCTCGCCGGCGGACGCGGGGGAAGACCGGATTCGCCCTCTCTTTCGCCTCTGAGCACTGTTCACGGAGGAGAAAGGAAAGGACCTTGCGGTGAATTTTTCTGAGGTTAAATTAGATAATTTGTTAGAACCACCATGCATCCCTCGGATCTCCGAAATATTACATCAAGACAGAGCACACATTGTACTCCAATGATGGAGCAGTACATCATAGCTAGGGTTGCTTACTGCACGTAAATCTTAGCAAAAAAATGTACTAATTGATAGCACCAGAAGTTATCTATGCATCCAGTGAGCGCCATAGCCACCGAGCTGCGGTGCCGTCTCGTTCCCCTGCTTCACTCTGCCTCCTGCAGTGATAGCAAGGTGCTGGACCTACAGGACGTTTTCCGTCGCTTCACCTTCGACTGCATCGGCAAGATCTCGTTCGGCCTCAAACTGTCCATGCCAGTATCGGCGTTCGTCGACGCGTTCGACATGGCGTCGGTGCTCTCCGCGAGGCCCGAGATCACGCCCTTCAGCCCATGCAATTCATATGGAGGCTTAAGCGGTTCTTCAACATCGGGAAGGGAACGAGCGGAAGCTCCGGGATTCGGAGCCACTCGCCCATGCATTCGCCATGGAAGCTATCCGGCATTCAGGCAACTGTACAAACTCGGCAGCGACATGTTGTCGCTCATCATCACTCATCAGCTTCATGCTTACCGGCGCTGGCCGCCTTCTTCCTACACCTTTCCGATCACCCGAAGGTCGCCGCCGCGATCCCGGGATGAGGTCTTGGTGTTGACGGCGAGGACCGGCCAGCCTTCAGCAAGTTCAAATACTACACCTCGTGCACACCGCGCCGTTCGAGAGCATGTGGATTCTTTGCCAGCGAATGAGGATAGTAAGTCAGGTTGGTCCGCTCCGAAAAAGGATTGGCTTAAAAAAAAACGTTGGTGCGTGTTTTGTGCAGGATTTAGAGGAATGCTATGTCAGCCGTGTTGCTCGCCACTCTGATGGTAATGTTGTTTGTGCATGCAACCGTTCAAAAATTAAATGCCAAGATGTTTTTGAATCTGAGTCTAGGGCATGCCTTATTGGCCTTCCAGGTCTGCATGTTTTAAACAACTGCTCTCTCTTAACATGGAATCTGATAATGCTGCTGTTGTAGAAGACAAGTCCAAGTTATGGAGGCTGTATGATGACATCAAAACTCAAGAGTCAAGTTGTCACCGTTTCTCTGTTCAGAAGATAGGAAGAGAGAGTAGCATGGCGGCTCACTTACTAGCTGTTGTGGCTAGGAGTAGATCAGAACAATTTTTCGCTGGGGTCTGTCCCGCCGGCAATTGCAAACGTTGTAGCCATGGAGTGTGTAAAAACTGTTGTTGTTGATCAATGAAAGCTCTCTGCTCCCCGCAAAAAAATAACTAATTACTCTTTCAGTTCAGATTATCTCTTTTTGGTTCATATAGGACCTTATATGGAATCTCTGATCCCTGTCATCATATGAAGATTACCTTATGTATTGTCTTGTGATCTGGTAAATCCATATATGTTGTATACAGACTAGAAGGAAAAGGTGCGCGTTGCCGCGCCCATTTTTCATCTGTCAGCCAATAATTTTAATATCTATTATGATGGACTACCTATCTTTTGTTTTTTTTTCAAAAGAAAACCATGTTGCCTGCGTAATTTATGGCATGGATGAGCACGAAGAAAAGATGGAATCAAAATATGATAGATCACCTTTGCTACGCCGCCTGTCGACATCGATGGCCAATATTTCAGGAATAAACGACAGGCTGTCCCAAATTCAGTACAAACAAGTTGCACTTTGAACTGAGTGAGACCGCACGCGATACACGTACCATCTTCCAAATTCTCTTGTCAATGGCTACCAAAAAAGTACATCAATAAGATGGTATTGGCACTCCACCAGAAGACATCATTATCAAGAGGAGAGCAATAGCTGATTGTACACACAGTACATTATGCAGTCCCATTCTGCAATGAATTAAACATAATGATAATACAGTATATGCTAGTGTTCGGAGCTTGATATCTGGAGGCTGACTATGCAGCGAAGGTTAACAGCAGTACGCATGCATTTATCTTTTCAGTAATATAATACAACATAATTAACTGAAACTGAAGAAAGAAGTTGCTAGTCCAAAAGAAGAATGACATTGCACTTGCACACACTACGTCCGGTAGATAAAAGTCTGCAAGATATTACAGGAACTCATGAAGCCATAGTCCCGCTTACTCGCCTTCATCTGCAGTTTCTTATTTCAGCTGAGAAGGCATTCACCATCTATTATGTATTCATATGCTCCCTGTCAGATTTAGAGTAGAAATAAGGTGTATGTCAAGCCTGCAAAGAAATCAAGCTACAATACACCGTCTGCTCTCAGGTAAATAATACTACTAAAAACAGAGAATCACAACTTTTCCCTAATAATTTGCATGTTTACCTTATTTTTATAGGAATGTATGATGAACTAAAGGCGCATTTACCATGTCCATCTATCCAACACTATGCAAGAATCTAAATAGGGTAATAACTAAATTTAAGCGATGACAGAAAAATGATAGGAAGTCAGGAAGCATATTTGGCCAAAAAACGTCACTACTTAGTCACTTCCTCCAGTAGAATTCATACTTGTTTGGACTGTCAACCTAGACCGTTCGACAAAAAATCACTCAATGAATCAAGTAACCAAACAGAACACTTTCCTTTGTTAGCACTTGGACTAATTTGACAGTGAATAACTTTGCAGTCTACTAACAGTGTTGGGGTGTTAGAAATTGGTGGAACCTTGGAGGGTGCATCTTCTGGGTGTACTTCTGGTGCTCATCCTCACCATCATACAAAGAAATCGCATCTCCATCTGCTGACGCAACTCCACAAGGAAATATGTCACATGAACATAGCTCAGTAAATCCGAATAAAGAAAATATGCGAGCAATTATTATTGTCTTGTGTACATAATTAACCAACACAATATTTGGTTCTCTTCCCGATTTCCAATTACATGCATCAAACTGAAAATTTTCCTTGTGAAAAAAACAGCTGAAAAACTGAATCTAAATAGAAGCACATACATGGGACACATATATTATTCCAATGGGAACACACACAAGACATAGATAGGGGAAATAGTGTTTCTCAGATTCACATGAGTTAGGGGGAAAATCAGTTATGCAAGAACTGTCGTCAGCAATTGATGGATATTTTCAGAAAGCTAGAAAACAAAATCCAAGATGGCTCAACCTTGAAAACAAATTCTATCTTAATGGAGCCTATTATGAACCTGACCAATTTTATTATCTTGTGAGGATAAATTTGCAAAGCAACAAATTATTAGCCCAATTCTAATTTGCATGCCAATAAAAAAATACTCAGGGTCTACTCCCACCCGTGAATCATCTCCTGATTCACATAGAGGAGCTAAACACATCAAGCCAATTTGGCGATACTCAAATTTATGGGGATGGAATACAAATAAACTTGTCATTACGAACAAAGAAAGGGCAATATCAGTCATAAGTTTCTAAGTAAAGCTTTAAAATTCACACTGAAAAACCTAAGCAAAGTGGTGGAAACAATATCCTTTCATGGAGAGCCCATATTGCTTAGGATGATAAAGGTGCTGAAATCTGATGGTTCACTTATAAGTCCCTAAGTGAGCCGAAGTTTCTGTAACACAGCATACCAAACTACATCTGAAACTCCTATAGAAATTCCTAAGTGGGTCGGATTTTCTTCTTTTATATGAAATTTATATAGAAAAGAAAAGAATTACATACATTCGAAAACTTCCTTCAGTATTAGATGACTGGCATATGTTTATACTTGTGAGCAACTAATGCATAACATGATAGGAAGAACAAATCAATAATCCACTTCATGACATATCTGAATTGCTTCTAACTTGATTGTTATGTGATGTATTTCTAAACATGGTGTGTTTTACTCCCTTGCCTTTGGCTCAATTCTTAGCCATGATTTCGTAGCTAAAAAGTAGCTCATTGCATAACTCTGATATATCACATTCTAGGTCATGTATCAGGGTAGTTGCAAGCTATCCTACTTTTCCCCTCAAGTCTGCAAAAATCTGTCCAGGGAGACAATTAATAGCGGGAAAGGAAGAAATCAAGAGGGCAAAGCAACATTCTCATACCATGTTATTCACAACATAAAATGATAGGGACAGAAGTACATCTCGCCGTGGTGGTACGTTGAAGACTATTGTCGTTGCATGTCCAGCGGCATATGAAATATAGCGAGCAGGTAACAATTGTCCCCAATTGATCTCAACTCCAACCACCAAAACTGGAAAGCAAACAACACTGCAGCAAAAAGAACAATCACCCACAAAGACACAACTAAATAGAGCTAGCCCTGCAACCGAATCAGCCCAGTTCACCTCCCTAATTGGTTAATAATTAGGTGCACATGAATCATATGCTGGCATAGGTGTTGCTTTAAGTGTCATGCCCTTCCTATTATGTTTAATTTTAACCTCCTAGCTCTCGTGAGTAAGGACTTGACTCTTATATTCAAATGTGTAATCAAAGGTCTTACATAAATATTATGAGAGCAGTTATCACCTCAGAACTGTTCTGCATATCTATTTAATCAAGTTCCTTAGCATGAATTTGCTCTTCAAGCTTTTCTAAGAACTAAAAGTAAGGGACGTCTACGCATGGTTAGCACAAAAAGACAGTCACAATGTCTATTTGGAAATTAATACCTCTTTACGCTTCTTTGCACACTCCCCCAATCATAAATTTCAGCCTAATAATAAGCAAACAACACTGGAAGTGACTGTCTAAAAGGTTTAGTAGTATTTCTTATTTGGCCTATTCAAGAATGGCAAAAATTTCAGCCCAATCCATTTAATCAAGTTCCTTAGCATGAATTGGCTCTTCAATCCTTTCTAAGAACTGAAAGTAAGTGACGTTTGCACATGGTTAGCAGAAAAGACAGTCACAATGTCATTTGGAAACTAATTAATACCTCATTAAGCTTCTTTTCACACTCCTCCAATCATAAATTAATTCTAGCTAATAATAAATAATAAGCAAACAACACCGGAAGTGACTGTCTAAAAGGTTAAGTAGTATGTTCTCATTTGAGCTGTTCAAGAATGCAAAACCTTTAGCCCACTAAGCAAACAACAATCCTTGGTACAAATTAAGTGTTCTCTTTCATTGACCAATAAATGTATCACTACACTGACTTCACTTAAGCGTTGATGTTACAGTGTAGAAAATTGCAAATCCAAAAACATGAACACGGCCTACTCTTGGAATCATTTGGAAATAAAATTGACTGATTCGGGCTTCAGTCTAGGCCAAGGAAAATAGGAACTAAGCTCACTCCAAAGCAAATAAAAATCTGTAGACTTTTGATTTAAAGTAACCAACTACAGAGATTTACCATGGATCAACAATCGGCAGGCATCTAGACAGAATCGTCTTCTTATGAGTTCTCCATCGCTCAATACAATTCCAATCATGTAAGGTGTTGTGCTTCAGCTTCACGGACCATGACTTCAGATGCATCCGCACCACCACCTTGCTCGGCATCCCCGACCAAGGCCGATTCCCTTACTGGCGGCGGGTTGTACGGCGGAAGCCAACGCCGACTTGCACCTCTGCGGCGTGGCGGCGCTCGTGGCCATCATCCAGGTTCCTCGTGCAGTGGGGGCACTGGCGGCCGCACCCTTTGGCCTGGCTGCATCTAGCGCTGCAGCCCGAGGGGATAGAGGCATCAGCCCCGACGGCGGCAGCGGCTTCGCCTCACTATGGCCCCGAGCCCGACGAGAGCGGCGGGAGCTCCACCTCTAGGACCCTATACCGCGAGCCTCCGCGCTCACCTTGGTTCGGCCGTGCCTACGCTCGCCGCGGCCCCGACGAACTTGGTCTTCGCGCCGACGGGCGCGCGACGTGCTTCTCCCGAACGATGGCTTGCGTTCGGCTCGTCGTGCGACTGCGCCCTCCGGAGCGGAGCTCCCGTGGCTCGACCTCCCAAGGCGCGGCGGGGCGGCGGCGTCCGGCGACATGCGCGTGCGGTGGCCGACCTGAGGGCTGAGGCAAACCATCTCTCTATTGGTCTTCGCACCGACGGGAACGCGGCCTGAACAAACCAGAAGCGACCACGCGGATAGATGGTCAAAGCCAAAAATCCAAAACGTCGGTGCATCTGGTTGACCCATGTCACGTGTCATCGCGATATTGGTGTGGACGGAGCAAGCAAACCGTCTATTTTCTACAGGCTGACATGTGGGGATATATGCCCGAGAATCGTGGACGCACCACAGGCCTGGAATTCTAGGGAGCTTAGATCTTTGAGGGATTCCCATTGTTTGCTAAATACTGTTTGCGTGTGCTTTTGGTGTTCTTTCAACTGGATGATTTTTTCAGTATATTTCAACTAAATAAGATGTTGCAACAGACATTAGAACAGAGACGGCTGTAATGCACATATCCGAACAGTCCACTAGGAGATAATTATCTTTTTTCCACTTGTTTTTATTAGCATTATAAAATGTAAAGTACTACGGGCATCGGGGGATCGTGCGCCTTGATGCACCAGACCCAATTGCGTCTCTACTACACGCAGGGCCTGCCTCCTTATCCACAGATTGGAGCCGGTTCCATTGAATGGAGGTGTTGCCTTTGGCCCTTCGCTGTAATACAAACAGGATGGATGGGGAGTTACCATGTGGAACACCCGTGTGTTAGTTTATATTAATTTTATCTATACTTTACATAGATTGTTAGTGATGTTTATAATTAGGTCATTTCCATTCTACATGAGAGATCTATGTCCCCGAGCGTTAGAGTCAGCACATGTTACACGTGGATATTATAATTTCTAACCGCTAATTATTAGCATTGTGTATAACGTGTTGTCAACATAGGGCTCGGGGGATCGTGCGCTAAGGCGCACCCCTAAATCTAGTATAAGTGAAGAACATGAGTGTTTTAAGAAAAAGCGGAGCGTGCCTCTCTCTCACACAAGAATGCTAGGATCCAACATTTCAAAGACCAGCAAACAAAACAAAAACAAAACTGAAAGCAAAACAATGACGCTCCAAGAACAGCACATATTATATAAAGAAATAAAAATATAGTCTCATGTGATCGACCTGATAATTGTTGATGAAGACCTGATAATTGTTGATGAAGAAGGGGATGCCTTGGGCATCCCCAAGCTTAGACGCCTGAGACTTCTTAAATATTTGGAGGAGGTTCAGGGGAGCCTCCCCAAACTTGAGCTTTAATCCCTTCTTGATCTTCTTTAATCACCTCGTTCTCTCAACACTTGAAAACTTCCTTCACACAACACTTCTCACAAACTTATTAGAGGGGTTAGTTCTCAAATAAAATAATCCATCTTCAGTTCTCACTTAACAAATTGCATGAAATTAGTTTAACATTAGATACTGTCACAAAGCCTTAAGTTATGCTCTCCACCCTTAAAGAACTCCACTCAATGCTCGTAAAAGACGCAATGCAAAACTAAGACAGAATCTGTCAAAAACAGAACATAATGTAAAGATGATTTTTTTTGGGATAATAGGACACCTCGAATCAGAAAACACAAAACTAATGAAAGGTAGAAAAAACCCAGATATTTGCTGTAAAAAATTTGCAGAACCAGATCATGTTCTGTGATTCTTTTGGATTTTTGTACAGTGACGGACATAAATCTGTTTCTGTACAGCAAACTTCACAAATTTAACTTTCCTTCCATTAGAGGCTACTCTTGGCACAAAAACTAAAATACAAATGATACAAGGGAGTTGCTACAGAGGTAACAAAACCCGAAACCAACACAAAACATAAAGTAAAAAATAAAATGGGCTGCCTCCCATAAGCGCTTTTCTTTAACGCCTTTAAGCTAGGCGCAATGATTTTAATGATGCTCTCATAAGAATAAGAGTTGAAACAAAAGAGAGCACTAAGAAGCAAATATCAAACACATTTAAGCCTAACCCACTTCCTATGTATTGGCATCTTGCAAACATATAAATCCATGAAGAACATAGTGACAAGCATAGGAAGGTAAAATAAAACTTCCAACATAAAGAGGGAAAACGCTTTCTCATAATAATTATTGGGGTATAAAGCAATCAGCATATAAAAGCGGAACAAGAGTAACCTAAAAAATTTCATAATGAGAGGAAACGTAGTAACGTATTTCCCTCTCTCATAATAATTTTCAGTAGCATCATGAACAAACTCAACAATGTAACTATCACATAAAGCATGTTTTTCATGACCTACAAGCACATAATTTTTATTAAGCTCCAAAATAGTGGGATCAAAATTAACCTTTCCAATCCCATTTTCAGTAGTATTAATATCATCAAGTAACATAAGACCATCAACTTCATAGCATAAATCATCATAAACACATAGGAAAAATATTTGGTAATTCAGTTTGCTTTTTTACTTTTCTTGTGTTTTGGGTGTTGTTTAATAGGGGAATCAAGTACACAAGTGTAGCAAGCAAAAATTTCATCAAACAGAGATATCTCAAAAGAATCAATAGGATCATAACATTCATCAATACTGACTTCCCCAAGCTTAAAGTTTTCCATAGCATTAGCAATAATGCTATTCAAAGAATTCATGCTAATAACATTGCTAGTATCATGCAAATAAAGTTTCATAGGTTTTTAATTTTCTCTTCAAACACTTCATATTCCAACTCAAGATAAATTTCATAAAGCTCTCTCATGTTGTTTTCAGCCATAGGACTAGTTTCAAGGAAAGTAACCATTGATAGCAAGTAAAGAACTAGACATAATAACTAGAAGAACAGAAAAAGACTAGTTGCTGGAATTATTTTTTGTGTTTTTGAGTTTTAAAGGCAAGCAAAAAGCAAAATAAGACTAACGAAAAATATACTAAGCGAGACAATAACAAAACAGAGTATAAGGATGTGCGATACTCCCCTCGCTGAAGCTTCCAAGTCCTCGGCAACGGCGCCATAAAAAGTACTTGGTAGCGTGAATCACATGTTTGTTGGGAGACCCCAAGAGGAAGGTACGAATCAATACAGTAGCAGTTTCACTTGGTTACAAAACCAAGGTTATCGAACTAGTAGGACTTGGAGAAGGCTCTAACAAGGTGTCTCCCTCCCCTGGCGCTAGGAGGTTAACGCGGGCCTGCACACAATCACAAACAAACCACTTTGCCCCCAACGAAACAGAGAGGTTGTCAATCTCTCCGGCTTGCTGAACAAAAAGAATTAAACTTATGTGTGGAAAATAATATGAGAACAAAAATTACCAGCGAGCAAATTATTATGAAAAGCTATTTAAACGGTTTTAAACAATGTAGAAAAATAGGACCGGGGTCCACAGTTCACTAGCGGCGTCTCTCCAAAAGATAAACACGTTGGGTAAACAAATTACATCTGGGCAATTGACAAAGCATGAGCGCATAACAATACTACCATGACATAATATAGTTCACCGTTTCATTTAATATGGACATTACGTAAAAATACATAGACCGTTATCCAACTGCATCTATGACTAATATTCCACCCCGGGATCGCTATGCAGCATGTCACCCCAAAGTATTAAGTTGCAAGTAAAGGATAATTGCAATAAGCACGGTGCATAATGTAAGCAATGGTTATAACATAAAGCCATAAACACCGCTGTTTTACCCCTAGTAGCAACAGCACATCTTTAGTCTTAATCGTTTCTGTAACTCGAGCTCAGACAAAAAGAGGCATGAACCTACTATCTAGCATAAATACTCCCTCTAAAGACACTAGCAATTACTTCGGCCAAAGCATACACTAACATCGGAGAGCATGCAAGATCATAAATAAAACATATCATAGATAAACTGAACAATAATGTCATGATTTCCGTGATTCATCGGATCCCAGCAAACACAACATGTAGCATTACAATAAGATGATCTTGATCCTATTAGGCAGCTCACAAGATCTAAAACAATGGAGTACAAGGAGAAGAGACAACCATCTAGCTACTGCCATGTACCCATAGTCCCGTGGTGGACAACTCACGCATCACTCGGGAGGTAGGCATGGTGGTTTAGATGCCTTCAGTGATAATCTCCCCTCCGGAAGGGTGCCGGGAAGAGCTTCAGAACCCTCCTATCTAGGGTTGGTAACGACGGCGGCCTCGAACATATTTCTGGAAAAGTGATCGGTACCGACTACCGAGGGTTTTCAGGAGGAATAGAATTTATAGGCGAAAGGGGGACTCCGAAAATCTTCTCGAGCTCTCCAGGTGGGGCCTAGGCGCGGCCAAGGTGTGGGCCACGCCTGGGGGTCGTCTGGGGCCTGTGGGCCCCCTGCAGGTTCCCTCCTGGCGCAATCTTTGTTTCTTCATAAAAATTATTCACGTAAATTTTCAGCCAATTCCGAGAAAATTACCCGACTAGCTTTTCTGAAACAAAAAGACAGCAGAAAACATGAACTGGCACTGGGCATAGGTTAGTTCCAGAAAATATGCCAAAATGATATAAAAACATTATAAAAACATGTGGCAATGGTATATAACAAGCACGGAACAACCAAAAATTATAGATACGTTTGCGACGTATCGGCGGGGTGGGGGGGGGGGGGGGGGGAGGGTCACTCTGTTTTGGACTCGTACAAATCCATTACCTCGGGTCCTGACGACGAGGTGAGGGCTTTCGAATTTTTGGACTGATTAATTTTATCCTTTCGAGAAATCAGTGTTGTTTAAAAAATTGGAGAAATTTTAATATAAATATTTGATCGTACCTCAAATAGATAATGTCTACCCATGTTTTCAAGAGTTGTGTCTTGTGGCAACAAAATGTTGTCATGCCATGCGTGTGATTGTTTGATTGGGTAATGTAAGCCACATGTTAGATTTGGTTGGGCTAAGGCTACACTTTCTTGTGGTTCCCAAATACCTTTATTTTAGCAAGTATTGCTTCTGACGAAGTTTGCATATCAGTTTTATTTATTGTTTTCTTTACTCAGTCTGTCGATTTACATGCCAGTTTTTTAAATCTTGGTGTGTTGTGTTTTTCACGGTTAAAAAGGTAAAGTGCAGAAAGGAGAATCCGAACCACCTACCTGCTGGAAAAAACTGTTTGTCCCGACTACTAGAGCTTTTGTTAGGTCATGCAGACAATTGGGTACGAACTAAATTTTTATATTTGAGATATTGTGGACAATCAGACTGCTTCTGATATTGGGGGACATGAAGAGTAGTAGATTCAGCCTTGAACACCGTCGAACCAGTAGCTGCAGCGAATCAAGACATTACTGACCTGGTTGCCCCTCGTGCTGATTCTTCACTGGGCATAGGTACAGAAGAATCTTTGGCCCCTCGGGTTTTCCTTTACCTATATATAAATATGTTCTATCTCAAAATTTATTTGTGGCTGCTATGCAATTTGGAAATGATGTGGCAGATCCTGTTTTCCAAAAAATGATGAAACCTTGTAACTCTGAAACATTTCTAGGTGAAGAAGGAAATAATCTGTGGAAAGATCACTTTGCTCCAGTTTCTGATTCTGACAAGATGGTTCAGGTACCTATTGAATGGGTCAATTTTTTCTCTACTGCCTTATTAAGCCCTGATAAGTTCGATTGGGCAAAGAATTTCTCGCATCTCATTTGTGGACATTCATATTGGAAAATTCTGCAAATACAGTATTTAAACCTTTTGTGATACCTGATAAATGTGCTTCATCTCAGGCCCGTTTTTTCAAGGAGGGTGCCCATCTGGAAGAGCTAGAATCTACCCTAAGAAAGATACAGAGTGCAACATGATGAGCTCCAGCACCTCTGCTCTTCATGCCAAAGAAAGAGAAAAGATAAAGCTCCCCTTGTGGAAACTGAGGTAAGAAGGAGCTCAAGAATTCAACACCTTAAGAAAGGTTTTAGAAAGAGCATTGTATGGATAGAAATTGTATCATTTGCAATTCTAGACACATATCATCCCGACTAAGCTTATTAGAAATCTCAGTACATCTTTCTGTAAAGTGGCTCCCATGAATGTACTGATGATATCCTGCTTGAAAAGGGTAAGAAGAAGAAGGTGCACAAAGGGACGTCAGCGACAGTTGGAGAACGGAGATACAGGAACAAGAAGTGCAAGCTCAAGAGGAGCTGTTGATACGTGCATTTTATCATCATCTATACCACTTATACCACCATATTAGGATGGAGGCAATTTGCTACCCGCATGGGTAGCTACACACCATGCCATTATACGCCGATGTAAGCCGTATATACCTGTTTTGGCATGATATTGTAGTAGAGTAGGGATTTTTGGTGTACAAAACTGGTTTCGGAATTTCAAAAAAAAAAAAAATTGGTCCTCTTTTTTTAGGGTTGACTTTTTCGTTAACTTTTTTCGTTGACTAAAAATAGTGGACCAAAAAATATTTTTTTTGAAATTTCGAAACCAGTTTTGTACACCAAAAAACCCTACTCTACTACAATATCATGCCAAAACAGGTATATACGGCTTACATCGGCGTATAATGGCATGGTGTGTAGCTACCATGCGGGGTAGCAGGCTTCATTTGTATTAGGATGTTATTTGCATAATTATATCATTGTTTTTACATGTTTTAGATGATTTAGGGGACTTTCCTACAAAGTCCCTATTTTTAGTATTTAATTTCTGGGAGGCAGAAAACCTCCTTTTTGTGTTTTTATTGTTTCAGGAGCTACGAAGGCCCAATTAATAAAAGGAAAATTGCACAGCTGGTTTTTCTTCGGGAGAACACCAGAGGGAAGAAGAAGCAAGCGAGGAAGGCCACGAGGCCCAAAATGGGTGGGCCCACGCGGCCAGATTCCCTGACCGCGTGGGACCCACCAAATGGAGCCTCGGGCACTTCCTCGCCTGGGGCTTTTTAACGAGGTCTCCGTCTCGCCCGAAAAGTAACGCCCTAATTTTTACGAGACTATCCGAGGTCGCGGCGGCGGCGAAACTCCTGATTCCCTCCGAGGGGGATCAGATCCTGCTGCTCCGGAGCTCCGGAGAAGGGGGAAATCATCGTCATCGTCATCACCTCTCCTCCTTGGCGTGGGAGGAGGCCTCTACATCATCACCATCACCAAGACCAGCACCATCTCCATCATCATCTCCGTGATCCACTCCGTCCCCTCGTAGTTTGAGAGTTGCTATACCCTAGATACTTGTCTTGTGCTACTATTCATGTTTGTGATTGAGTACTTGTCATTATTTGGTGGTGAAGTTATATTTTCAGATTGTGTTGTACCACTTATGCCACTGAATATCACCATGTTTGCACGTTGTGAGTAGTTCCCGTATGTTCCTGAGGGCATAGGATGAATTGGCAATGATTTATATATGACATGTGTTGGTATTTTGTCTAGTGTTTATCTTTTTGTGTGATTCTATGATGGTGTTGTGCGAACGTCGACTGCACAACACTTCACCTATATGGGCTCATAGGAGAACACCGTAGTGTAATGGCGTGAGGGAGACTTGGGAGGACACGAAAGCCTGAGACCGAATCATTAAGTTACTTTACGGGGTATTAGTATCGGGGACCTAGAGCGTAATGCTATGGTGGGATTTTATATCTTAATAATTCTTGTGCTGTCATTTAATTGGCCACATGATCCATCATAAGGGGTTTAGTCTATTTATTTAGCTGTACCTAATAATAGCTCCGTCCGAAGAAGATTAAAACTAGACAAGATATTCAACGTGTTGTTTAATAAATCTATATGCCTAGCAATATCCATGCCGCCCTCGGGAACGTTTTCCACATATAAGTTACACATCACTTGAGCTTGTCCTCTTACACATAGAGGATTGGGCTTTCTCTCTCTTTGAGAGCTTTTACTTGTTACCATTTATTTGCTGCATTGTCACTGTCTTGCAATTATACAATCGAAAATACCAAAAACACTTGCATCTTTTATTGTCTATTTATCATTTCTAATAACCAATACCTTCAGCTCCTCGTGGGTTCGACAACCTTTTCTATTCGAAAGGTACTACAATTGATCTCCTGCACTTGGGAGTCATCAAGATACTTTTCTGGCGCCGTTGCCGGGGAGCGTAGCGCTATTGGTAAGAAGTTTGGTAAGGAAACTTGAAAGGTGAATTTTATTTACTGTTTTATCTCATTGCTACTATGGCATTTATGAATCGTGCCTCGCTGCATCTTGCTCTATATGAAAGTGCTTATGCTCCTAAAACTGTTGAAACTACTGTGCCTGAGATACCTAAAGTGGGATATAAAATTCCCGTTGGTCATGTTAAAAGAGTTATGAAAAATCCATTTACAGGGATGGAACTAAATCTGCACGTGAACACATGGAAACAATTGAGGCTATATGTGGTTTATTTAGACTTCCTGGTATTTCTGAAGATCAGGTAAAAAGGAAGCTGTTATATCTGTCTTTATCTGGTAATGCTCGTATTTGGTTCAGGTCTTTAGATGAAGAAGTCACTATGGACTGGAGTATTTTGAGGAAGGTTTTCTTTCTTAAGTATTTTACTCCTAGAGAAGCTTATGAGAACCGCTGCTATATATTTAATTTCTGGCCACATCTGGGAGAAAGTATTACTCAAGCTTGGGGGAGGTTAAAGGAACTCCTCCGCAAGAATCCTTGTCATGATCTTACAAGGAAAATTATTCTGATAAACTTTTATGTGAGGCTACCAAGGCAACAAAAGGAATTTCTGGATAATTCATCTAGTGGAAGCTTTACAAATAATACTGAAGAAGAAGCATGGAATTTATTGGAGACTATTTCTGAGAATACTGGTCATTGGGATCTTGATAAAGGTAATGAGCCCTATCTGGACTATGAGTATTCATGTGTAGAGAATTTCTCTACTTCTACCTTGTTTAAAAATCTGAGTGATACTTTTAATCTTGATCCTTATGTTATAATTGAGGTAGCTAAATCTTTTGCTAATCATATTGGTATTCCTAAAACTGGGTTTGAAGCTTATGTTGAACCTGTTAAACAATCTATTGTTGTACCCAAAGTTATTAAACAGGTAGAACCAGTGTCATCCTTGACAATTGAGGAGTATGTTGAGGCACCACCATATCCAAACCAAGTCAAGGAAAATTTACTTATTGCTGTTTCTAACAAGAGTAAAAGAAGAAGATCTCAGCCTTATGAACAGATGGAAGTCAACAGTCAAATCTCTATTATCAAACAATTAAATGAAGAAGATCCTGTTGATGTTTATCTATGTGAAGATGCTACTAAAGTTGTTAAAGGCAATTCGGCCAAGGTTGGTAAGCCTGTTATATCATGCACTATTGGGACTTCTAGTTATCATGGCTTATGTGATATTGGAGCAAGCATTAGTGTCATTCCATATTCTCTGTATCTTGAAATCAAGCCTGATATTGATCCTATCATTATGGAAGAGACAGGTATGACAATTCAACTTGCTAATAAAGATTATATTAGTCCATTTGGAATTGTTAGAGATGTTGAAGTATTGATTGGCAAAATAAATATCCTGCTGATTTTATTGTGCTTGGTTGTCCTCAAGATTCATTTTGTCCTATCATTTTTGGTAGACCTTTCTTAAACACTGTTGGTGCTGAAATTAATTTGCTAAAGAGAAAGTGTTTATTAAATGTGCTGGTGAAAAACTTGATTCAATTTTCAAATTTGCTGATAAACATGTTGTGAAAGAGCCAATTTCTGAAGATATAATTGAAACTCTTGCTCATGTAGCTGTAGCTTCAACAGATGTTGTAGAACGTTATATGCTTAATCAAGATGAACCATTTAATGATGAGAAAAGATGCTTTAGAACAAATATTATGGCAACAACCACCACAATTACAATTGCATATCCCACCTGATAATTTAGGAGTGCTACCACCACCTAAAGGGGATCCTAGCTTTGAATTAAAACCTTTGCCTACAAATCTGAAATATGCATATTTGGATGAGAAGAGCATATATCCTGTCATTATTAGTGCTAACCTTTCAGCTGAAGAAGAAGAGAAATTACTTGATGTGCTTAAAGCTCACCGACCAGCCATTGGATACTCTCTTGATGATCTTAAAGGTATAAGCCCAGCTCTATGTATGCATAAAATTAATTTGGAAGAGGATGCAAAACCTGTTGTTGATTATCAACGCCGTCTCCATCCAAAAATGAAGGAAGTGGTAAGGAAAGAGGTAATAAGACTTATTGAAGCTGGTATCATTTATCCCATAGCTGATAGTAAGTGGGTTAGTCCTGTTCATTGTGTTCCTAAAAAGGGTGGAATGACTGTTGTTCCAAATGATGAGGATGAACTTGTGGCTCAACGTACTGTTGTTGGTTATAGATGTGTATTGATTTCAGGAAGTTAAATAAAGCAACTCGTAAAGATCATTACCCATTGCCATTTATTGATCAAATGTTAGAAAGGTTATCTAAACACTCTCACTTTTGCTATTTAGATGGTTATTCAGGTTTCTCCCAAATTCCTGTTCATAAAGATGATCAAGAGAAAACCACTTTTACATGTCCATTTGGTACATTTGCTTATAGGAGAATGCCATTCGGTTTGTGCAATGCTCCTGCTACTTTTCAAAGATGCATGAATGCTATATTTGCTGATTATATTGAAAAGATAATGGAAGTCTTTATGGATGATTTTTCTGTGTATGGTACTTCCTTCGATAATTGCTTGTTCAACCTTAACAAAGTTTTGCAGCGTTGTGAAGACCAACACTTAGTTTTAAACTGGGAGAAGTGTCACTTCATGGTTACTGAAGGTATTGTTCTTGGGCATAAGATTTCTGGAAAGGAATAGAAGTTGACCCAGCAAAGATAGAAGCTATTGAAAAGCTCCATACCCAAGGGACTCAAAGGTATAAGAAGTTTTCTTGGGCATGCAGGTTTTTACCGTAGGTTTATTAAAGATTTCTCCAAAATATCAAAACCCTAACCAATCTTTTGCAAAAGGATGTTCCTTTCTCTTTTAATGATGATTGCATTGAGTCCTTTAATATTTTGAAGAATGCTTTAATAAGTGCTCCTATTATTCAACCTCCTGATTGGAATTGCCTTTTGAAATTATGTGTGATGCTAGTGATTATGCAGTTGGGGCTGTTTTGGGCCAACGTGTTGATAAGAAACTGAATGTCATTTATTATGCTAGTAGAACACTTGATGCTGCTCAAAGGAATTATGCCACAACTGAAAAAGAATTTTTAGCAGTGCTATTTGCTTGTGACAAGTTTAGACCTTATATTACTGATTCGAAAGTCACATTGCATACTGATCATTCTGCCATTAAATACTTAATGCATAAGAAAGATGCTAAGCCTAGATTAATAAGATGGGTACTTCTATTGCAAGAATTTGATTTACACATTGTTGATAGGAAAGGGGAAGATAATCAAGTAGCTGATCATCTTTCTAGAATGGAAAATATACCTGATGATCCTATTCCTATTAATGATAGCTTTGTTAATGAACAACTTGCAATTGTTAATGTTTCTAGTGCTAAAGTTGCATCTCCATGGTTTGCCAATTATGCAAATTTTATTGTTGGTAAAGTTTTACCTCCACACTTCACTACTCAACAAAGAAAGAAATTCTTTTATGATCTTAGACATTATTTTGGGATGATCCTTTCTTTATAAGAAAGTGTGGATGGTATTATTAGACGTTGTGTACCTGAGTATGAACAACAGGCTATTATAAGAGATTGTCATGACAGTCCCTATGGAGGACATCATGCAGGAGATCGTACAGGTGCAAAGGTATTACAGTCTGGTTTTTATTGGCCTACTTTATTTAAGGATTGTGCTGAATATGTTAAATCTTGTGATAAATGTCAAAGAGTAGGAAATATTGGTAGGAGAAATGAAATGCCTATGAACTATTCCTTACCACTTGAACCATTTGATGTGTGGGGTTTTGACTTTATGGGACCTTTCCCCGAATCAAAGACAAAGCATACTCATATTTTGGTTGCAGTGGATTATGTTACAAAGTGGGTGGAAGCAATTCCAACCAAAAGTGCAGATCATGCCACGGCAATGAAGATGCTTCAGGACATCATTTTCCCCAGGTTTGGTGTTCCTAGGTTTTTAATTACTGATGGTGGTTCTCATTTCTTACATGGTATTCTTAGGAAAACTTTGGCAAAATATGATGTTAACCATAGAATTGCATCACCTTATCATCCCCAAACTAGTGGACAAGTTGAATTAAGTAATTAAACTCATTTTGGAAAAGACAGTGAATAAGTCTAGGTCTGATTGGCCACTTAAAATTAACGATGCATTATGGGCTTATAGAACTGCTTTTAAAAATCCTATGGGAATGTCTCCTTATAAAATGGTTTATGGAAAAGCTTGTCATTTACCTGTTGAATTAGAACATAAAGCTAGATGGGCTATTAAACAATTGAACTTTGATTTTAAAACTGCTGGAGAGAAGAGAATTCTTGATTTAAACCTACTAGATGAATGGAGAAATGAAGCTTATGAAAGTGCCAGGATGTTTAAAGAAAAAGTTAAGATTTGGCATGACAAGAAAATTAAAAAGAAAGAATTCAAAGTAGGTGATCAAGTGCTATTATACAACTCTCGTTTCAAGTTTTCTGCAGGTAAGTTAGCTTCAAAGTGGCAGGGACCATTAGTGATACAGGAAGTATACCGTTCAGGAGCTATCCGTCTTCATGGTGATATGAAAGGTAAACCTCATGTGGTTAATGGACAACGCCTTAAACATTATATTGCAGGAAAAAGCTTCATTGGAAAGGTGGAGGAATTCATTTTACAGACACCGGAGGAGGTAATTGCAAAGAAGTTTGCAGTTTCAGAAATCCAAAATCAATAAAAGGTAACTTTTACTCTGGAAAGTTTCTCGGAATTGCGTAATATTTTACGGACATCATTTTTTATGGAAATTAACGTGTGGGACAAGAAAATTGGACGTGACGGAGCTTCGAGAAGGAAAAGAGGGGGTCCCACGCGGCCAGATTCCCTGACCGCGTGGGCCCACTCCTTTTGCCCCTCGGAGTCCCGTTCGTCCGTTTTCGACTCCGACTCTTCGTCTTGCCCTAAAAACCGTCAATATATACCCCTTTCGTCAATCTAATCTCGTACCGAGAGCTTTCGAGCGATCTTTGCTTTTGCTGTTTCTGTCTGTCAGGTTTTAGCCATGTCTAGCTCCGGATCCGATCATGAGGGGGAGAGCTTCCCCAAGGGAGGTGTTGTGAACCGCTACCTCAACTCCGTGATGGCACCAATGAAGACCTTGTCCTTCAAGGAGGGCGCGATGCTCATAGAGGAGGTGAAGGCTCCCAAGATCATTGGCACGGTGGAGGAGAGGCTGGAGGACCTGGAACAGAAGATCTTCAGGTATAATACTGTTGTTGAACGCAGCCTTGATGCTCATCACTTCATGAACCTGGAGCTGGAGAAGAAGGTTGAAGAGTACAAGGAGAGGCTGGAGGACTTGGAGAAGAGGTATCTACATGTCACATCTGAGTTGGACAAGCATCAAGCTCTACTGTGGGATGTGGAAAATCAAAACTGTGAGTATGAAGAGCGCTTCAAGAAGATTGCAGCAGCTGCTACCCTCAGGTATAATGATCCACCTAACTCCTTCTACAATGGGAGGCCTTTCCCATGGAAGAGGGCTGAATGGGAGGAAGAATATGAGAAAGAAGAGGCTGCAGCAGAGAAAGCACTGGCAGAACGTCAAGCTTGGGGGAGTTCCACCTAGTCTTTATCTTTACTAGTTTATCATATCTATCTAGTCATGGTGTGTTTTGCTTTTATCATTTAGTTATCAATCTCTTTTAGGCTTGTGTGAGCTCATGGAGCATTATCATGTATCCCTATCTTATGGTTTATCAATGAATATTAAAGTATGGTGTCATCCATGATTCTCTTGTTTGGAGATTTATGGGTAACACTCATGCAAATGAGCGTGGTTTATTTTAGAGGTTTCAGTCACATCTTGCCTTGAATTTAATTAACTTGAGTATGTTGGACAATTGTAGAATCTAGCTCAATATAAATAAGAAAAGAGTGAGTCATTATGACTTGAGAATTAATAAGTTTAAGGTTGAGATATAGTCTTGTAGCATAAAAAGTTGGGAATAGTTAATGAAAAGGATATGAAACACTCTTGTTAGAATCTAGTATCTTTTGAGCAAATGAATGATCATGGATGTGTCAATACTTATGCTCTTGTAAAGTGTATGAAAGGAAGGCACCCGAGGATTCGGTTAGCCATGGAAAGTGTGAGATAAAGGTTGTTTGAGCATAAGAACTTGATTGAAACATCCATGACTAAAGTTTGCACTAGTTACTAGTGAAGCAAGGGTGCAAATAATTTTATATCTGTCTTTTCATTTGTATTCTTTAACTTGTTATCCAATGAGAGTTTATCTTGTCTTTAAACTTCAGTAAAGTATTAAACATTATGATGCTAGCCATAAGAGCAAAAGCATGTTAAAAATAGTGTGATTCAATTGTCCAACATACAATGGTTATTTGCTTTCAAAGTGTAAGGGGTGATTGCTAGAGCTTCTACTTATGCTGCCCTTATGTGTATGAGTTTTAATTCATTAATCTTACATTGCAATTGAATATGATGATGATACAATGCTCGTATTTATTTATCAACCATAAGTCCATTGATGCATGTAATGATCTATGTCCTTACTTACTTGAGGACAAGTAAGGGTTTAAGCTTGGGGGAGTTGATACGTGCATTTTATATCATCATCTATACCACTTATACCACCATATTAGGATGTTATTTGCATATTATATCATTGTTTTTACATGTTTTAGATGATTTAGGGGACTTTCCTACAAAGTCCCTATTTTTAGTATTTAATTTCTGGGAGGCAGAAAACCTCCTTTTTGTGTTTTTATTGTTTCAGGAGCTACGAAGGCCCAATTAATAAAAGGAAAATTGCACAGCTGGTTTTTCTTCGGGAGAACACCAGAGGGAAGAAGAAGCAAGCGAGGAAGCCACGAGGCCCAAAATGGGTGGGCCCACGCGGCCAGATTCCCTGACCGCGTGGGACCCACCAAATGGAGCCTCGGGCACTTCCTCGCCTGGGGCTTTTTAACGAGGTCTCCGTCTCGCCCGAAAAGTAACGCCCTAATTTTTACGAGACTATCCGAGGTCGCGGCGGCGGCGAAACTCCTGATTCCCTCCGAGGGGGATCAGATCCTGCTGCTCCGGAGCTCCGGAGAAGGGGGAAATCATCGTCATCGTCATCACCTCTCCTCCTTGGCGTGGGAGGAGGCCTCTACATCATCACCATCACCAAGACCAGCACCATCTCCATCATCATCTCCGTGATCCACTCCGTCCCCTCGTAGTTTGAGAGTTGCTATACCCTAGATACTTGTCTTGTGCTACTATTCATGTTTGTGATTGAGTACTTGTCATTATTTGGTGGTGAAGTTATATTTTCAGATTGTGTTGTACCACTTATGCCACTGAATATCACCATGTTTGCACGTTGTGAGTAGTTCCCGTATGTTCCTGAGGGCATAGGATGAATTGGCAATGATTTATATATGACATGTGTTGGTATTTTGTCTAGTGTTTATCTTTTTGTGTGATTCTATGATGGTGTTGTGCGAACGTCGACTGCACAACACTTCACCTATATGGGCTCATAGGAGAACACCGTAGTGTAATGGCGTGAGGGAGACTTGGGAGGACACGAAAGCCTGAGACCGAATCATTAAGTTACTTTACGGGGTATTAGTATCGGGGACCTAGAGCGTAATGCTATGGTGGGATTTTATATCTTAATAATTCTTGTGCTGTCATTTAATTGGCCACATGATCCATCATAAGGGGTTTAGTCTATTTATTTAGCTGTACCTAATAATAGCTCCGTCCGAAGAAGATTAAAACTAGACAAGATATTCAACGTGTTGTTTAATAAATCTATATGCCTAGCAATATCCATGCCGCCCTCGGGAACGTTTTCCACATATAAGTTACACATCACTTGAGCTTGTCCTCTTACACATAGAGGATTGGGCTTTCTCTCTCTTTGAGAGCTTTTACTTGTTACCATTTATGCTGCATTGTCACTGTCTTGCAATTATACAATCGAAAATACCAAAAACACTTGCATCTTTTATTGTCTATTTATCATTTCTAATAACCAATACCTTCAGCTCCTCGTGGGTTCGACAACCTTTTCTATTCGAAAGGTACTACAATTGATCTCCTGCACTTGGGAGTCATCAGCTGTGATTGTCTCAGAGACACTGAAGTTCATGAAATTAATATTTAATGGAGAAACATCTTGATCATTTTGTAATAATTAGAACTATTCAGAACCCTTATAGTGCTGATTATCTGGAGAATCCTAGCTTTGATCCACTTTTCTGCTTCTGCCAATGGATGGCTGATTTTGTTAAGATGTATGAATGTTTTAGAATGTTTTCTAAACGAGACATGGTTCTAAGTCAAGTGTTTCAAGAATTATTTGCTCAATGAATCGGTTCTGGGGTATTTTTGATTGGAATATTAGATGGATAAATGATCCAGAAAAATGGTTGGATGTGGCCAATAAAGTGGATGAATCAGGTTGTGCTATAATTTTCCTTCAGGAAACAAAAAGAGAATTTTTTTGATCATGTTTATGTGCGAAATTTTAGTCCTAGAAGATTCAATAAATTTGACTATGTTCCATATGTGGGTGCGTCTGGTGGACTTTTAACTGCTTGGAATGAATCCATGTTTAAAGGAGAAACCCTTTTCAAAAATAGATATTCCTTTTCTGTCAAATTCACCTCAGCTCACAATGCAAAATCCTGGATCCTCACTAATATTTATAGTCCTTGCCAAGCTGATGCTTGAACAGAATTCTTGGATTGGTTTCAAAACATTGATATTCCTGATGATGAGAACTGGCTTGTTGTGGGGGATTTTAACTACAAGAGATATCCAAATAATAGCAACAGAGAAGGAGGTAACCTGAATGATATGTTGGCGTTTAATGAAGCAATCAGTGCTTTAGCTCATGTCGAAATTCCTATTAAAGGCAGAGACTTCACCTAGAGCAACATGCAAAATGCTCCACTTCTTGAAAAGTTAGATTGGGTTTTTTCCTCAGAGGCTTGGACTACTAGCTTCCCAAACACTCTCGTGCTCCCTCTTGCTAAACCAATCTCTCACCACACTCCATTTAAAATCCAAATTGGAACTTCCATCCCCAAAGCAACCATTTTCAGATTTGAGAACTACTGGCTGAATCATCATGGCTTCAAAGAAGTTGTTAAAAACATTTGGGATCAGGAGGTATCGGAGACTGATAGTGCTAAAAGAATAACAGCTAAATTTAAGAGACTCAGAAAAGGACTTAAGATATGGGCCAAGGATAAATCTCAGCTTGCAAGCAATATCAAGAATGCCAATGCGGTGATTGAAATGTTTGATTGCATAGAAGAATATAGAGATTTAACTCTAGGGGAAATGAATGGCAGAAACGTTATTAAGGATCATCTTTTAAACTTCTTGCTGACCAAAATGCTTACTGGAAACAAAGAGCAACAATAAGATGGGCTAAGTTTGGTGAAGCTAATTCCAAATTCTTTCATACCAAGGCAACAATTAAATATAGAAGGAACTTTATTGCATCTTTTCATGATGAAAACAGACAAGAACATACTGATCACAGTGCTAAGGCTGCTATTTTGGAGAGGGCTTTTAGACAGAGACTGGGTACTTCTTTTGCTACTGAAAAACGATATGCTTCTGGATTCTTTGATCACAAGGATTAATGGTCTTTCTGCTCTGGAATAACCTTTCACCAAAGACGAAATTGACAATTTGGTGAAAGAATTACCCTCTGACAAGGTTTCTGGACCTGACGGATTTAACACGAATTTCATAAAAGCCTGCTGGAGTATTATTGCGGATGACTTCTACAAGTTGATTGAGGACTTTCATAGAGGCAGTGTCATAATTCAGAGTATAAAATCTTCCTTCATCATTCTCATTCCAAAAAAGGAGAATCCTATCAGTGCTTAGGATTTCAGACCAATCTCGCTGCTAAATTGCTCCCTGAAGATCATCACCAAGCTTCTAGCAAACAGACTACACAAGGTGATGCATAAATTGATTCACATCAACCAATATGGTTTTCTGAAAGTAAAATCCATTCAGACTGTCTACCTTGGGTGTATGAATACATTCATCAATGTAATCAGTCTAACATTGAGTGTGTGATTCTGAAACTGGACTTTGAAAAGGCGTTTGATATGTTGGAGCACAAAACAATCAAGGAAATACTTGTTGCTAAAGGATTTGGGGTAAAGTGGATTTAGTGGATTGAGATGATCTATTCCTCTGGTTTTTCATTGGTGCTTCTAAATGGTATTCCTGGAAAAAAATTCCTTTGCAAAAGAGGTGTAAGACAAGGAGATCACTCTCTCCTTTGATCTTTGTTCTGGCTGCTGATATGCTTCAAACTGTTCTTAACCAAGCAATGGAAAACCAATTGATCAAACCTCCCATTCATTCACAAGCCTGTCCAGATTTTCCTATAGTACAATACGCTGATGACACTCTCCTGATTATGCAAGGATGCAACTCTCAGCTCCTACACGTCAAAAGCCTGCTCGGATACTATGCTGCTTATACAGGCCTGAAAGTGAATTACAGCAAATCCAACATTATTCCAGTAAATATTTCACAAGAAAGAATTCAATCGTCATTGTCGGTCATCTTAGGTTGCAATGTGGGAACCCTGCCTTTTTCATACCTGGATATGCCTCTGTCCCTCTCTAAACCGAAAGTCTCAGACTTCATGAGAATCCTGCAAAGAATTAGTTCAAGACTTGCAGGTTGTTCAATATTCCTCTCTTACGGTGAAAAGTTGGTGTTGATTAAATCAGTTTTTACAAGCCTTCCCATCTTCTTCCTTTGCACACTTCCTTTTCCAGTCAATGTGCTACAACAGATCAACAAATACTTGAGACATTGTTTTTGGAGAAAATATGGAATGGAAGACAGAGGAACTGCTTTAATTGCATGGGAGAAGGTTTGTAAACCGAAAGAACAAGGAGGTCTAGGTGTTATGGATTTATTCATCCAAAACAAAGCTCTGCTTCTCAAACACCTTCACAAATTCTTCAACTGTCATGATCTGCCTTGGGTCAATTTTTTTTATGAGCAATACTACACAAACAGAGCAGTTGACTACAGGCCAGTTGGTTCCTTCTGATGGAAAAGCATGGTTAAGCTTATGCCTACATATAAAAGCATGGCTGCGTGTAAGGTGGGAAGAGGCAATACCGCCATGGTTTGGACTGATACATGGAACTCTCATATTCCCTGTGAGAAGTACACGGAGCTACACTCATTCGGGATTAAAGATAATCAGTCAATTATGGAGTTCCCAAATAATTCTGATTTGACGAATCACTTTCATCCGCCTCTCTTTGTTGAAGCATTCCAGCGACTGCAAATGTTTCAGAATGACTTTGATAACATACACACTTCGATGGAACCTGATGTTTGGACATATACTTGGAACTCTGAAAATTTTACCTCAGCTAAAGCATACAAAATTCTGAAAGCTAGGCCTATGGCTCACAACATCTTGAAGCAACTTTGTAAATCCTCCACCATCCTCAGATACAAAGTTTTCTTCTGGCTCATCCTTCACGATAGGATAAACACAAGAAACCTTGTTTCTCGGAAATCTTTTCATCTGCCAAGCTACAACTGTGTTCTCTGTCAGCACCCAATGGAAGAAACAGCTCTATATCTTTTCTTCTACTGTCCTTTTTCCTTGAGATGCTGGGACACCATTGTTCCCTCTAAGAAGAGAGGAATTTCTGTGATTGATGAATGTTGTATGGCTAGTGATGTGCTTCCAAAAAAGATCTCTCTCGACATCATTATCATGGGATGTTGGAATATATGGAAGCAGAGGAATGACAAAATCTTTAATAACATCCAGCCGAGTCTGTTGTCCTGGAAGATTCAGCTCAGAAAAGATTTTTCCATTCTGAAACATCGTATCAAGAATAAGTACTTACAGGTTTTAAGTGACTGGATTGATTCAGCCCTTTCATCTAGTACAGTTTAATTTGTTTACTATGTTAGAGAGAACTTTTGTCGGTTAGGTCTGTGTGGACCTTTGTATTTTGTACATATATAAATGAGAAAATGGAAAATACCGTAGAACGATTGTTCTACGGTTTATGGGTTCTGTGCGGGCCCAGCCCTGCATCCTGGTGTCTCTAGATGGGGGCGGGAATGAGCATGTGGGTGAGCGGTTGCTCTTTTCTAGGTGGTTCACATATGAAGGATGTTGATGAGAATTTGTACTCTCCAATTTTAGACGACCCTTTAGACAAGCTGCTGGGAGATCTTTTGGGTACTGTTGAAATTTCCTTTAGACTACTAAGAGCATATCTAGCAGAACCCGCAAAACAGTTTTGCAGTTCGCGCAACTCGCGGTTTTTTGCTCAGAACGCCGCGCGGCGGAGCAGTACCCGCAAAGCAGAACCGCAAAACAGATTCTGTTTTGCGGTTCTGCTTTGCGGGTTCTGCTGCGCCGCGCGGCGTTCAGAAACTTCATTTGCAAAACAGCAAGATAGGCATGAATAGCATAAAAATGGAATGATAAATAAATTTGACCTAAATTATAAAGATTCATATTACAATAGTAGGATATTATGAATCCTCACAAATAGTTTATTACAATAAAAGTTTGAATCACACTAATTAAACAATAATTCAATACAAGATGTTGTAGAATAACAATATTGTTTGAATCAAACATGGCTCAAATGAACTAAAAAATAGCTACTGCCCATGCAGCTGCCAGATGTGTTCAACCAGGTCTAGCTGCAGCTGGTTGTGTTCGTCCTTGTCCTCTATCTCACGGTAAGTCTGCAGAAAAGCTTGGACGCGGTCTGGGTTTCTAGCTGGCTTCACACGGCTACCAACATTGTCATAGGACAACTCCAAGTCCAAGCCCCTTTCATCCTCTATGATCATGTTGTGAAGAATCACACAACAAGTCATGATGTTTTTGAGAGTTTTTTTGTCCCAAAAACGAGCTGGTCCTCGAACTATGGCAAACCTAGATTGCAAGACACCAAATGCTCTCTCTATATCCTTTCGGCATGCCTCTTGAGCCTTTGCAAATTCAGTTTGCTTCTTGCCTTTTGGATTTGAGATGGTCTTCACTAATGTAGTCCAAGGTGGGTAAATGCCATCGGCAAGATAGTAACCCTTTGTGTACTCATGCCCATTAACCGTGAAGTTACAAGCCGGAGCATCTCCACTTGCTAGCCTACGAAGAAGATGAGACCTTTGCAACACATTGATATCATTACATGTGCCCGGCAAACCAAAAAAGCAATGCCAAATCCATAGATCCTCGGACGCAACGGCCTCAAGCACAATTGTTGCATCGCCTCCCCTGCCACAATACTGTCCATGCCATGCCTTTGGGCAGTTCTTCCAAGTCCAATGCATACAGTCAATACTACCTAGCATGCCTGGCCAACCTCGCGGCTCATTCATCGCCATGAGCCTCACGGTATCTTCTTCGTTTGGTGCCCGAAGATAAATCTTTCCATAGAGTTTGATAATTGTTTTAGCAAACACATGAACGGACTCGATCGTAGTATCTTCGCCAATACGAAGATACTCGTCGGCATAGTCAACCGGGACGCCATAGTCAATGACTCTCATTGCGGTGGAGATCTTCTGGTACGCGCTGAAACCCATCAAACCCGCGGCATTCCGGCGACGGGTAAAGTACCGACACTTCGCCTTGCAAGCTTCTACTATCTTCACGAAAAGAGAGCGGCACATACGGTACCTTCTTCGGAAGATGTGAGCCGGGTACGTCGGGATTTCGGCGAAGTAATCGCGCATGAGAAGCTCGTTGCCGTAGAAGCGGTTGCGCGGTATGCAAAGCCAGCCAACCTTGGATCCTTGCCGCCGCTTTGCATACCGGTCCTCAAACTCCTTGACGGCGAGGACGGCGACCACCATTTGCTGCCGCCGGCTTGCGAACAGCGCCTCCACATCGGAGTCGTCGGAGGAGGACGAATCGGAGAGCACGAGCTCTTCCTCCGGGCTCAACTCCATCTGAAATGGGCAAGGCATACTCACTACCTACTACTACGGCCGAAATCGAAGCGAAATCGAGCGGAATTAGACTCATCGGCAGATCGGCGGCGGCGGCGGCGGCGCAGATTTCCGTTCTCCGCGGACGCGGCTAGGGGAAACCGGCGGAAGGGGACCTCCGCGGCTGGGGCAGCTCGCGTGCGGCGGGGCGCCGTCAGATGCGGCCGGGAAAGGGAGGGATTCGCAGGCGGCGGCGCTGGCGGCGGCGGCTGCGAGTTGGGGAAGAAGAGAGGAAGAACGCGTGGTGAAAACTCCCACCCGCCAACCGCTTTGACCAAATGCAGGGGCCCCTAGATTCGGCGCCGAAATCCGCGAAAACTCGGTTCGGAGGCGCGGATTCACGGGGCCCTGCAAAATCTTTTACGGGTTGGGTAAATTTGCGGATTCTGTTCTCCGCCGTTTTGCGGTTTTCAATCCGCATCGGGCGGTTATTATGCGGGTTTGACCGTTTGCGGGTTCTGCTAGAGATGCTCTAACACAAACTACTGGAGATCCTCTAATAAGGGACTGTTTGGTAACCTCGCATTGCATAATAAAAAGAGTTATTTAGGCTTCAACTCACGAAACCATAATGTGTCCAAAGATTTCGCGATTGGCAGGGCTTGATTCCTCATTGCCCATCACTATTTGTGAAGCTACAATAATTTTTTCCTACAGTACCTCCCAACATAACTAACACATGATTTTGTTGGAACCTATCACTAGGCATGAAGCTAGGTCACACACCCCCGACGCTGAACGTATAATTAGCAGCAGACGTGCACAGTACCTGACCACTTGACAAAATATGTGGCGAAGAACACATCTGATAAGTCCTGACATGGACACATCGCATATATTTACCGTTTTGCACACTATCTGGTACTCCGATTATCACGCATGTATCACTTTAGAAAACGAAGAACGAGACCAAGCAAGGTCAGACGAGGCAACAAGCCACCAACCGCGTGTGCCACGCAGCAACCGCAGCCTGCGCGACCGCGGATCACCAAGTTTCAACGTTCGCCTCAGAAAATAAACTCCTACCAGACTCACGTGGCTTATGCCTTCAGTGGCCACTGGCCACCACACTTTACGTCCCCTATTTAAACTCTGCCTCCCCATCCATTTCCCTCCAAGAAGAGCAGCAACGTCTAGCACTCTAGCTACACTAGCTCTTCTCCACAACTCTCTCCAGAGAATCAATACATATCCTTCACATCAATCAGCTTAGCATTCCCTCTCAATTGCGATGGATTGTGAGAACGGCCAAGTTGCTGCCAACGGCACTGGTCTCTGTATGGCAACGCCGCGCGCTGACCCGACTGGGGGAAGGCCGCGGAGGAGCTGGCGGGGAGTCACTTGGAGGAGGTGAAGAGGATGGTGGCAGAGTACCGAAAGCCTGTGGTGACGATCGAGGGCGCCAGCTTGAGTATCGCTAAGGTCGCGGCTGTGGCAGCTGCCGGCGAGGTGATGGTGGAGCTCGACGAGTCGGCTCGTGAGCGCGTCAAGGCCAGCAGCGACTGGGTCATGAACAGCATGATGAACGGCACCGACAGCTATGGCGTCACCACGGGTTTTGGTGCCACATCTCACCGGAGGACCAAGGAGGGTGGTGCTCTCCAAAGAGAGCTCATCAGATTCCTTAATGCCGGTGCGTTCGGCACCGGCTCTGACGGCCATGTTCTACCGGCTGCGGCAACACGTGCAGCCATGCTCGTCCGCATCAACACTCTCCTTCAAGGATACTCTGGTATCCGGTTCGAGATCCTCGAGGCGGTTGCCAAGTTGCTCAATGCCAATGTCACGCCGTTCTTACCCCTTCGAGGCACTATCACCGCGTCAGGTGACCTGGTTCCGTTGTCCTATATAGCTGGACTAGTCACCGGCCGCGAGAACTCCAGGGCAATTACACCAGATGGCACCAAAGTGAACGCTGCTGAGGCATTCAAGATAGCAGGCATCCATGGTGGCTTCTTCGAGCTGCAGCCAAAAGAAGGTCTTGCCATGGTGAATGGCACTGCTGTGGGCTCTGGTCTTGCATCGACCGTGCTCTTTGAGGCCAACATTCTTGCTCTCCTTGCAGAGGTAATTTCCGCTGTGTTCTGCGAGGTCATGAATGGCAAGCCAGAATTCACCGATCACCTCACCCACAAGTTGAAGCACCATCCCGGACAAATAGAAGCTGCTGCTATCATGGAGCACATCTTAGAGGGAAGCTCCTACATGAAGCTTGCCAAGAAGCTTGGCGATCTTGACCCACTAATGAAGCCAAAGCAAGACCGGTATGCACTCCGCACATCCCCACAGTGGCTTGGACCCCAAATTGAGGTTATCCGTGCTGCCACAAAGTCAATCGAGCGTGAGATCAATTCTGTCAATGATAACCCACTCATCGATGTGTCACGTGGCAAGGCGATTCACGGTGGAAACTTTCAGGGCACGCCTATTGGCGTGTCCATGGACAACACTCGTCTCGCCATTGCAGCCATTGGCAAGCTCATGTTTGCTCAGTTCTCAGAGCTTGTCAATGACCTCTACAATAATGGCTTGCCATCAAACTTATCCGGTGGGCGCAACCCGAGCTTGGATTACGGCTTCAAGGGCGCCGAGATTGCGATGGCCTCATATTGCTCTGAGCTGCAGTTCTTGGGAAACCCAGTGACCAACCATGTCCAGAGTGCCGAACAGCACAACCAAGACGTCAACTCACTTGGTCTGATATCCTCCAGGAAAACCGCTGAGGCCATTGAAATCCTCAAGCTGATGTCTTCGACATTTTTGGTTGCCCTCTGCCAGGCTATTGACCTACGGCACATCGAGGAGAATGTCAAGGCTGCCGTCAAGAGTTGTGTCATGACGGTGACCAAGAAGACTTTAAGCACCAATTCCACTGGTGGTCTTCATGTTGGTCGCTTCTGCGAGAAAGATCTACTCCAGGAGATTGAGCGTGAGGCGGTGTTCGCGTACGCTGACGACCCTTGCAGCACCAACTATCCACTGATGAAGAAGCTACGCGGTATGCTTGTGGAGCGCGCGCTCTCCAATGGCATGGCTGAGTTCGATGCGGAGACCTCCGTGTTTGCAAAGCTTACCTTGTTTGAGGAGGAGTTGCGGAAAATGCTTCCCCAAGCGGTCGAGGCTTCACGTGCCGCTGTAGAGAGTGGGACAGCTGCAATGCCCAACCGAATCACCGAGTGCCGCTCATACCCTTTGTACCGGTTTGTGCGTGAGGAGCTCGGAACTGTATATCTGACCGGTGAGAAGACACGATCGCCTGGCGAGGAGCTTAACAAGGTGCTCATGGCCATCAACCAAGGTAAGCACATCGATGCGCTGCTTGAGTGGCTCAAAGAGTGGAATGGCAAACCCCTGCCCATCTGCTAGAGTAACATGCTGAGTTAGTCAAGAAACAAGAGCCAAGGCTGCGGCTTTGGGTGATGATTATTTTCTTTGCTATTCTCATATATTTGTATAGTTGCAATGCATGTTGTGGCAAATTGTATGTTTCCGAATCGAGTAAATACAGTAAAATTTTATTTTTCATGCCACGTTCATTGTTAAAAGCTTTCAGGTTTCAGAGCGCCGAAACATATTGGTACTGGTTACTTGGGTTGTATAGATTGCATGACAAACACGGTTAATGTGCAAAAGAACTACTTACTCATGGATAAGCGTTTTCTTTAGCCTAAATTTTTTTTTACTGTAAGAGGCAGGAGCTCTGCCGATTTTATTAAAGATAAGGAGACAGTGCAGCTAGTGTATGCGGTGAGTAGTCAGGACTCAGCCGAAACACAAAGGAAAGAAAAATACAGCCGAGCAACTAAGAAACAGAGAGTGACATGTCCCACAGAGCTAAATATTCCTTAATCCGACGAAGAACTTGTGAGTCCAACTTAGAATTGTTGAAAATCCGACGGTTGCGTTCATTCCATAATCCATAGGTGCGAAGCCGTCTAGGCTGCAACAGCCGCGTGTTTCTTAGGGCCTTGAGCAAATGAGCTCCATGAATCAGCAATGGAGGCCGGCGTCACAGGGGTAGGGTGCCCAGGTTGCATCGGTTGGATGGAGTGCCAGGCCTGTTTGGCAAAAGGGCACTGGCAAAAGAGGTGTACAGCCGATTCAAGAACTTGGTCACAGAGCGAGAATTTGTCATCATGAGGTGAATTTCGGTCTCTGAGACGATCAGCAGTTGGCAGCCGGTTCTGGGATAGCAGCCAAAGAAAGAACTTGATTTTTGGTTCAGCTTTAAGGTGCCAAACCTTTGCTAACTCAGGTTTGGGGATGGTGCCGATAAGCTGCGTCTTGTGAGCTGAAGCAGCCCTGTAGCAATTGGTTTGCGTCCATCGCCAGCAGATCTCATCAGGCTGATCAGAAGGGACAATAGACTGAATTTTCTTTCAAAGGGAAACGAAATAAGAGAGGTCATCTTCATTCTTCATGCGCTCCAGCCCCTTCATCCATCTACCATCCATTAAGCCTTGAGCCACTGTAATGTTTTTCCTGCGGGCAAGGGCAAAGAGATTGGGTAGGGTAGTACAAAGAGAGATCCCATCGAGCCAATTGCTTCGAGAACTTCCTTATTGCCATCACTGAGTGCAATCGAAGTTGAACCAATAAAGAGCTGAAGATCATTAGATCAGTATCATCACAAGGAAGTTGTGAACCAACCCAAGGTCTGGTATCATCGGTCCATGATTACCAAATCAATCTAAGGCGAAGGGCACGGCTGTAAAGCGAGAAATCCTTGATGCCCAGACCTCCACAACTTTTGGGAAGGCATACTTGCTTCCAGTTGACAGCACATTTTGCGCCAGAGACTTCCTCATCTCCGGCTCAAAGAAAATTTCGCCTAATCTTGTCAATTCGCTTGATGAACCACTTGCTTGGCTTGAAAATGGTCAGAAAAGCCTTGATCAATTCTGTGCTCAGCTTACACATATATAGAAGTTACTTTAGTGACACGTACTGCCGGCAATAATGTGATTGGACGCACCAGTGCACTAAAGGCTCAGTTAGCCTCTAATAGTCATGTATATTCTGAAAACTATTGATTACCATTGAAACACGGAAGAATAATAGAAGGATAGCATTACGAATGATATAGATAAGCTACTATTTACTGCAAAACAGAATTTGCTACTACACACAGGATTTATCATTTTGTTCTCGATGTGGATGGAATTTGGATTCAAAATATTGTGTCATTGTACAGTACATTTTGAAAGAAAATCATATATTACCTATTAAGCACAACTTTTTTCGAAAAGGAGGACAATGGCCAGCCTCTGCATCGATTGATGCATATATAAGTATATACTATACTAGATGAATGCAACGAGTCTGTGTGTGTAACACCATCATTATCATAGGCAGAGACATTATATTTCGACCCGTGTAATGCCAGTATATTCAGGGAACCATCTCCTCTGCTGACTACATATTTCTAAGAATTACCATACCACATTTAACAAATTATCGAACCTATTAAGCTCACAAGGCATCATCTACTCCGTATTAATCATTCGTCTTCGTACCCTATCCCGTATCCCCATCATACCATGAACAACCAGGAGTTCAAATGGATTTTCTTTCTGACAGGGTAGCAAAGTGGCACTATAGAAATGAATTCCACAAGACAGGAGGAGAACCTGATGAATCCGTGTTGGCACTTCGAGCACAGGCGTGTTTGTGAGACCAAGATCTGTATCTTGAAGCAGATTGTTTGACCTCGGATTGCACAATACAACAATCGGTTTTGCTAATTCTCAGTCGACTGAGAATTAACTTAGTGCTCAGTCAACTCCCTAACCATTTGATCGTGCGTTGAGATTCGTGCGTCAGTTGCAAGTCAACTTGCAACTGGGATATGATGACGTCATGCGAGTTGCAAGTGGACTTGCAACTGCTCTGGACCATTTGATTTGCTTCATGATTCGTGCTAATTATGAGTTGCAACTTGACTTGCAACTGTGATTGCTGATGTCACCTTAATTCTCAGTCGAATGAGCCCTAGAGAGACCCGCCAAAACCAATTGTTTCCCTCAAATCAGCCGCCTCACATTGTCCCAATGGTCATCTTCCGGTGCAAGCTATTGATCTTCAGGACCCCTTTCTTAATCAGATGCCAGCGACACGTGCTAATGGGGAAGCATGTATAGGAGGGAAAGAGCAGCATGGTACGAGTCGTAAGCATCAACGGATCCGGACTCCGGCGGCAGCGGCGGTTAATCTCAACGAGAGGAAGCACGAGGAGGTAGGCGGAGTAGGCTACGGCTCCGGCGTCAGAGTATCCGGCCGATTCAGAATCGGGCGTGACGGCGCTTAATCTTGCGAGAACTGGGGCAACCGGTGCGGCGGCGTGGAGAGGAAAGAGGAAGATTGTACTATAATCTGATACGGAGGGAGTAGTATCGGAGATGGGAGAGGAGGCGGCGGGTCACGAATTTGGATGAATTTGGCCTCCTTGTATGAATTTGGATAATGCATTTTTGAGGGAGAAGTGGAGAACTATGTTTTACACTCTTTTGTCGAAATTGCTTCTCTCCCCGCGTGGGCTCACACGCTGCCACGCGTGGTGGGTCCCACCCACGTTCTCCCTCCCCACTTTATCTTCCTCCCAACGCGAAACGCAGCTAGTTGAGACGGCGTCGAGCCGACGTCGACGACGCCACTGCGACTGGCAGGGAGCTGCGGCGGGGAAGGAGCCGGCGAGGATGGAGCGAGGCAGCGCCGAGCAATGAACTTATCGGTGGGGGTGGGGGTGTGTCGCCGGAACCGGAGAAGAAGGGGGTGCATGAGGAGAGTGGGTTAGAGGGATGGTCGGGGGCGGCGGCGGACCAACGGAGACCGTGGTTCGAAGAGGCGGGGTGGCGAGGCAGCTGCGGGTGGCGGGGGCAGGCGGTTCGGCCGATGGCGGGGGTGGAGGTGGTTTTCTTCCTCTCGGCGTCGGAGAGGCAGGAGCGGTAGCGCCGCGAACGGCGGTGGCGGCGGGGGCGCGCTCGTTCTCCTCCTCCGACATATAGTTTTGATGTCCGAATCCTGCTTTGTGCGCAGTCGGAAACCTCTCTTTTGTCCCAGTTCACCTTTAATCTCCATTGCCCGTAGTCCGAGTAATAAAACCCCAAAAAAGAGTACAGTAAATAAAACCCAAATTTGAGGCATTATTAATGAAAAACATTATCTATTGAGTCCAACACATACCCTAAATCTACATAAATTAGTCCATTGACCATAGTTGGGCTCATAAGTGAGCTGTTTTGGTGAGGCCAAAAATGAAATTCTTAGAAAAATCGAAAAAATTGCTAAAATGAATCTTAATGCACCCAGTTAACTAGAAATATCTGAGATCGAGAATTCAATCTTCATTATTGATGTTTTTGACATACTAGGAGATTATTTGGGTAAAAAGGGCCAAAACTATCATAGTCTCACAAAAAACAAATCTCTCAGTGAATCTTTATGTGATGAGTTGTGTTTGTTTGGGTTGGCTGTGCTGTAGTGCAGAAAAAGCTATTATGGAGAAAAAGTTGTTGTTGTGAGTTTTAGTGTTTGGCAACTAGCTGATTGTCTGGTTCTAGTCCGGTTGTAATCATTGGAATTGTCTGAACACGCTGAGTCGTGGAAACGTTTATTGTTGTCTGAAACGTCACTTATTTTTTTAAGATCTAAAAATGCGCTCGATACAATTTCGCAGCGATGAGTGTGCATAGTTGAAATATTATGTGCATGGCATAAGCTTTTAGCTAACTTGTCAAACTTAAAAAATATAAAAATGTTTGTTTCTACAATCTATACCAGCAGTGAACTCAGGAAGCTCGGGAAGCACCTCTCCGACGTGCTTTTTCCAATGTGAAGGAAACGGAGGTGCTTCGGTTAAAGCCCACCATGCAGCCCAGGTGTTTGTTTCGTTTGCTCAGCTTTTTTTTCCGTGGAAAGTAGCTAAAAGCACAAACAAACACACCCTAAATTGGGTAAATTTGAGTTCATCCTGAAAAACCAATCATCAAATAAAATTTGGTGAACACAATAGGTGTTAATATCTATAAATTTGTGGTATGCATTAGAGCTAGGCTTGGTGTGGTTGGAACTTTTTAAGCTAAGAGATGATCTCTTAGCCCCGAGAAAGCTAATATTTTCGTTGCTCACCTCCAACTCAGTAATCAACATACACAACATCGCTAAGATAGCACCACAATTAGAAAAGTATGTTGCGGGACACAAATTTCATATATGCCATGTCACCCAACTCTCTTGGCTAACATGTAAACCCTCGATGATTGTTTGACAAGAAGAAACAAGAGGGGATGAAACATCGCCGATCAATCTCACGGACGGAACAAAGAACACAAAGCGCTATTGAATCCGCAACCCAAGATTACGTACGCTAGGACGCGCATCACGAAGAACAATTCAACACAAGACAACAGGAACTAAGAACCCTAATTTGAGTCCCACGAGGCCTCAAAAAGCAGCCATAATACATGGGGCCACTCCCAGGCCCAAAAAATCTAAATCGGACACGCCATATAGAGGTGAAGCACTATTTTTCCCCACCGCATACAAGTAAATGAGCGTAGGTGTAAGTAATCTTCGGCCCTTCGTTCGACGACGAGATCTCCTGAAAGATTATATTTGTCTAGGTATGATTCTTCAGATCTTGGTTCGCCAGGTCGATTTTGGATTTTTTTTCTCATGGTTGCCGCGAGGAGATTTGTCCTTGCAATATTTGTCCCGGCTACTACGTCCTCGACAATGGTGATTCGTTCTCTCGCCTCCCAATGACGTCGACCAAGTTGTTCGGTTACTACTCTTACCGATGTTGGTTGATTGCTTTAATGGTTGCGTGCACAAAATCTTGGCATTGCAGCTCAAAATTATGGGAGAACCTTCGCTAGTATTCACAGTTCTGTGGTTTGATATCTTTGTCATTGTTATACGGCTGCCTTCAGAAAAATACAAGATTGTGTCATGAAAGAAGAAAGGGATTGAAGATCTCGAAGATTTGCTCATCTTTTTTAGTCTTTATATTGTAATCGATGTAGTCAGTTCATGTATCTCTACCATGTACTATTTGTTACTACAATATATATGGTATTGATTGTCAAAAAATGACGTAGGAGTTAGAACAACTATTTGCCCACCGCAAGGACTAGGCACAACGTGAAGATCAAGATCCGAAGGGAGGAACGTGAAGTCAAGTGCCAGAAAAGAGCGTCTCAACTCTCCACCCACACTAGGTGTACCATCCAGAAAAAACTAACCTTCTAAACCAGTGTAACACTAGATTTATTGTTCTGATAAGTACTTTTTTTCAAGAACATGCGCAAGACTCGTGTGTCTTTTATATTAAGATTGAATCAGTTTTTTTTACAAGAACGGAACCCCAGCCACAGACGGTTGTGTTCCTCCACAATGTCAACGGAGATACCTAGCGGAATCCTCTCGCATCTCCACACAACCCTGCTAGTTTCCAGAGATGAAACTCTGCCTTGATTCTGCAAACCTCAGATGGCGGCGAGGACACCCTGTCGAACACCCTACTGTTCTGCTCCAACCAGAGAGCTCTCGCTGTCAGAATGATGAGCCCATTTGAGCTCCTTCCTGTTCTTATTTGGCACTGCCATGGAGAACGACTGCCACCATATTGTTGGGTCCGACGTCGGCAAGGTTGTTAACCTGTGAAGCCTGAAGATGAGCAGGATGTTGTACCACACCTCTCTGGCAAACACACATTGAAGCATGAAGTGATCGCCGCACTCCAGCTCCTGACTACTGAGTCAGCACTTATCTGGGTGTTGCAAGCCCCTTCGTTCCAATCTGTTTGTAGTCCACAAGCGGTTCTTCAGCGCCAGCCACATGTGAATCTTGTGCTTGAGTGGTGCCCCGACCGACCAAAGCTCAACCGAAGAAGAAGACAGTGTAGGCCGATTTTGCTGAGTAGCATCTGTTAGATGTCAATCGCCATCGAACAGAGTCCATTGTTTCCTCGTAGATTGTCACTCTATTGACGGCGTTCCAAATCCCTAAGTACTCTGCCACCGCTTTCACAAAGAGCGCCCCCTGCTCATGATCCAACGATTATTCTGCAATGCTTTGTTCACAGGGAGGCCGCGCTCTCTGGTCTTGATGAACTGCATCAGAGTGATATGTTGTGCATTACGTCCCTCGATCCATGGATCTCGCCAGAAGTGCAGACGCTTCCCATTTCCCACCTCGCACGCTACCGCAGCCTGAAACATGGCATCTGCCTCTTGAGGGATGGTGAATTGCAACCCCTGCCATGGTTTGTCGTCTTCAGTTAATTCCAGCCATCGCCATCTCATTTGTAGCGCTAGATTAAGCAGGCGTGGTCTTAACACCCATTCCACCCAACACCTTCGGGTACAGACTGTTTTCCACGCAACTGCGCACTGTCCCTGCCTTGTTTCTGACGAGCCTGACCAGAAAAACCCTCTCAGCAATTTATCCACGCCGGTGAAGAACCATGGAGGGGATCAAGTGAGAGCATTGGGTAGATTGTAGAGGCTGATAGGGTGGGGTGGATTAGAATTAGCCTACCACTTTTTTGCAGGAGGGAGGTCTTCCAAATGGGGACATATCCTGCCACTTTGTCTACCATTGGTTGGAGGTGGTTCTTCGTCAACCTGATCGGCGACAGCGGTAGTCCCAGGTACTGGATCGGGAAGGGCTTGATAGGGGCACGCCAGCACATCCAATACATGCTGCAAATCCAGACCCTCACATCTGATCGGCGAAACTGAGGTCTTGTTGAGGTTGCACTGTAGGCCTGACGTGCTACTGAACGCTTTGAGGAGCTCAATTGCCAGCTCCGCTTCTCTTTCTGAAGGTTTTATGAGCAGTACAACATCATCTGCGAATAGAGAAAGTATGTGCTTCACCACAAAAAATCATCTTCAGCTCATAGGTGTAGATGCACCCACTATCCAAAAACGGCATTTCAAAATGTCAAAAAATTCTAAACAAAAATTTCGGACATACGTCCGCATATTCTATGTTCGCACCAAAAATTCCGTGAGAAAATGGCATTTTTTATGGCCTGTCTTTTTTACCGTGCCACAAAAAATGTCATTTGTTAACGAAACTTTTTTGTGCAAATATAAAATATGCAATGTATATCCGAAATTTTTGTTTGAATCTTTTTGACATTTTAAAAATTATTTAAAAATATTTTATATAACAGGTGCATCCATGACACGAAACACTGTGTCCCTTCACCAAGAGGTTCGAAGAGGCCTGCTTCTTCAGCTAGTCTGGAAAGTGTGTTGAGCACATCCACCATCATCACGAATGCCATCGGGGACTGGATCACCCTGCCGGAAACCTGCCAGAATTGTGGCCCCGCCCTGCCATTGATTAAAACCCTGCTGTTAGCCCAAGATAGGATCAACGCAAAACGAGCTATCCAACCCTGCTGTTAGCCCAAGATAGGATCAACGCAAAACGAGCTATCCACCGTGGGCCAAACGTCTCATAAAAGAGAGGACGGAGGCAGTATCACTCAATCTATTTCTAAGATATATACGTATGGACATAACTGTCTCAATATTACATGCCAAATTCGCCTTTTCATTAAATTCTGATGTAGCTGTAGCTAACAGAGTAAAATTACCAAATGGCCTCATCAATGAAACAATAAAATAATTGACGAATAGTTTAACATCGTTCACATGAATTACTGGACAACATGAACAACTTTTTGATGGATGACGTCTTCCATGTACAACAGTTGGTTCAAATCTACGAACAGAATGGCCAGGCAACAACAGACTTCCTCTTCTCCCATCAGCTGTATTGAGCTCCTTGAATGGTACCAAACAGCATAAATCTGTAGTAATGGATCATGTTGCTGAACAAGCTTCGCAAATTAGCGAATGGTGACATTCGTAACGTTCACAGATGCATAGGACTAAAAATGGTTGAGTTGGCAACAACAACTTATTGGTCAGTGATCGATTTTCAGGTCAGTGATGTTCTGGCAGGGTCCTCTATGTAACTTTACATAACGGCCTATTCATCATCTGTAGCTGCAGCCTTTTTATTCCTGGTAATTTTGCTTGCTGGAAAGTGAAGCCTCGCATACAGTGGTCTTGGTGCTCTAGATATCCTATCAAAGCCCCTCACGCACACAAATCCTGCACATGTTCGGAACACATAAACATCTACAACATCATTCTTGAGTGAAACTCTTACTGGAACCCTCCAGAATAGAAATTCGATCAATAGCATTCTACCCAATTATAGCTTACTGCAACAATCCTCATGGAGACACGATTTGTATACTTTTGTCTACCTCCAATATGAAAATCCTCCACAACAAATAATTCGCAAAGGTTTTATGTGTCAACAAATAAAACCGATATGTAATACTTTCGGGAGCAGTCGAAACATGAGGCCATAAAATATTCGTTTCTGCCTGGTGCGACAAAGTACATCATATTTGGCAAATATCATATTTTAATGTATTTATACTCGTTCAGTACATTACAAGTAGATTATGTATGAAAAATGCTTCCGCAATGCTATGCATTTATGGGCCTTGCAACTTCTTTTTTTTTGGCAAATACTAGGTATTAAAGATGTAACCCTGGGGCATGAAAAGGTCAAGAAACGAATGAAATAACTTTTTACTCTAGGAAATAGTTTTGATCACATCCCTCCCCATTATGCAGGACAAGTCAGGCGACAGCATATTTTATATTTATTTGTAATAACAGTGTGATGTGCCCAATCGTTCTGCTACATGCTTAAGTTATCACAAACAGGTATCTGTCTGTTTCATGTTTCTTTGTGCTGGATATCACAAACAGTAACAAAGACATTTAGATGATTACCTCTCCAAAAGCAATGTTGTATGTCTTCAGTTGTTAAACCTGCAAAAGAAACATGTAAATCCTAATCAGCTGCACGATATCGATAAGGTAATCTATCGATTAATGTTACTGTTAGGGTTTTTTTATGTTTGTTCAGTAGATCATAATCCGCAGAAGGTACTAAGTACTAACTATAGTGTTGACACAGGACAAATGGATGTGGGATAACATTCTGGTGCTTAACAGTAACAAATGCAATCTGCCAATGTCCCATAGGTGTATGAAACCAGATGAAACCTGAACCTCTACGGGGACAACACTAGATTTTGCTAAATGGGTCACTTCTTTTAACAGCTAATCCTTCCCAGTTCCCACGTTGTTTACGTAGTTAGCCAATTTTTAGGAAAATTTAAGGTTTCAAAACTTTAATCAACAATTGCTAAGTGATTTTTTCATTTCCATACTAATTCAACTCATGAATTCATAAAGCCTATCTATCTCCCTCCCTCCTCCATGCTTACACATTTTCTAGTTGAAACTCTAGGCTCCCATGCCTCGAATATCATCATGAATGCCTCACATTACACTCATTTGTATTTGAAACTCCACCATCAATGTAGGCTTCAATGCCTCTAGAATCACCACCTAATGTTTCCACACATGCACTAATAGTCTAATATTGCATGCAAACATATTTCCAAATACCTATTTATCGTGTTTATGTGCTCACCGAGCCTATGTTGAGTCAAGGTCAAGCTTGCTAGAGGTTCGAACAAACCCAGATCTAGGTGCATGGTCTACCCTAACCTTGTTCGAGCTCAGCTCATTGACAGCCCTTCTTACTGAAATACAATAACGCTTTTGAACAGCGAGTATAGAATGCAGGTCCGGGTTCAGGGGGTGGTGCGCTGGATAGAAGGGAGCAGTGAACGCCGGCCAGCAAGGCATAAACTTGCCAGGAAATAGAAAATTTGGAATCGGCTTTTCTTTTGCGCTTGGCTCAAACTTGAGGGATGCAGTAGCCAGAGTGGCTACCTGTGGGGCACGTGGTGGTAGGAAAGGTCCTCTAGTGTAGGTTGGTTCTGTATCTTTGTAAATTTCCGTAAGTTGACACTAGCAAGGGCGGATCTATGTGATTAGGTGCTACGTTAACCTGTGCACCAGGTCTCTCGCTGCCTCCTAGCCCAGTCACAATCCACACAGGGCATTTCTGATTTCTCTCCACCCAGCCTGCTTCTACTTCTACATTGGGCGTGGCCTTGTAGGCACTAAGGCATGGCTCATCGTTAATTGGATGTTGATAATCTGAAGTCAATTTCTTAATTCTAGAGGTTATCCAGGATACTAAGTCAGATGATCAATATTCCAAATATAGACTGTCCATTTCCGTTGGATATGTCGAATGATATATGCTACGAATTGACTAACACGTTATTATTAGTTGAAAACTTGAAATTACATAAATTGTTGCATCGATGTCGAAGTTGTGCACCCAGGTTGTTTTTCTCTAGCTACGGTCCTGGACACTAGTTATGGGCCGATGGCCAGCTAGATGCTCATGTATGCCTCATAATAATCTCATGCCATAGTAGCATCACTAAAGCAAGTCCAACAAACTAGCAAGTGGAAACACAATAATTGTCACAGCAACGGACATGTAGGGTTATGTTGTCAGTAATTTATTTTGTCTATCTCAAACCTTCTTGGTCCATCTTTATGGTTAAGAGATAGCAGCACAAGCCAGTGCCAACAAATTCTCTTGGTTATCATTTGTTAGGGAAATACCTTTAAAGATTGAAGGAACTGAAGTTCCAAAGTAAACTGTTCTCTTAGGGAGGTCCCATATCCATCTCCTTGGAACATCAACTGGGTTACGGCTTGAGTCATGATCAGCAAATACCTGTAGTATAACATTTGAACAGTTAGTAATTTTACTATCAGGAATTTTGCAATTTCTATTATTAGTAGTATACCACTTCAACTAAGGTCAGCTGTAACTACTTTCAGCTATTACCTCATTTACTTGAAAATATGTCCCATTAAGTGGAAAGCTTCCTCTCATAGCTGTTCGACATGGTACCTATTTCAGATTAATCAACAAAAAGTATGGTTAGACACAACCCATTTGAAGATGATAATAATACGCAACCTAACTGGATTATTGACAATTGGCATACTGAACTTCGTATACTACGTATAATCTACTCTAGGGATTAGCTCACAACCAGATTACCGTCCTAATACAACATGTTTACTCATACGATAGTATGGATGTAAGCGGATAGGATAATTTCCGCGCCAAATCCGCTGCCGAATCCATTTTAAAGAATCCATACCTGGTTTGAAGGAAACCAACAGATAAGGATATCTGATTCCGAACAAACACTCCAGATACCGTATAGGATGTGGTATGTCAAATAGCATCCAAATATGGATTATCCTAATTAATTAGGATTATCTGATGGTTTTAAACTGAATAATCTGTTTTTCTTTTACCAAAAAGGCGAATCTAATCTAACATGGTTAGCAGTTAGTGGAATTTCATGTTCATCCAGTAAACATTAGTTCATTTACATAGTAATTTAACGACTATGGAGTACAACTTTGTTAAGCTACTGGGGTATTGAAGCAAGTGTGGATGACAACCTAGCCCTTATGTTTGTGTTATTGCGTATTTATCGATTAATTTTGTTTTCGCCCCGAGTCCACTCCGTTTCCGTTCCGACTCCACAGTCTTATATATCCGCATTCGAATCTGCAGCCAGTCATTATCCGCTCCGCTCCGAATCCAACAAAAAGATACGGTAGAGATTATGGTAAAGAAAAAATCCGATCAGGCTTACATCCCTATACGGAAGTCAAAATATATCCAGTTTCATCATAGTGTGGATAGTATGTACAACATGGGACATGGCGGGTCAAACAAGCAATGCCATTGTTTCTCGACTCCCACATGGCACAATGCAAGAATGCAAGGTCACACTGAGAGGAAGCCATTGGTTTGCTTCTCACGTACTCCATTATAAGCCATTTTGTCTCCACTATAACACTCAACATGAGCCATTTTGTTTCCATTATAACACTCAACATCTATCAGGTGTTCAGGCTTTTAAGACTACTAGCAATCATTTTCTAGTCTCTTCCTGTCATTCTCCCTGGAAAATAACTTGTGCACCGATTCCTACAGGACATCTTGCTGTCCAGCACTAGTACTGATCTTTGATCTGCCCCTGTAACGTACTTGCTGCTATCAGGCCTAGCTATGTGCACAAGCTGACCTGGTAACCAGCTAAACCATTTTAACATAGTACGACCTGGCTACCAATTGAAATGCTAGTTTGAATATGAAACAATGAGTCATCTGGTTCCTGGTTAACGAAGAAAGGGTATACTTTCCCTCCAAACAATTCACGCTAAAATCAAAGAAAAAATAGCGTGCTATAATAAAATAGCGCCGGCCTTAAAATGTGCTATTAGCGTGCTATATCACGCTATAGCGTGCTATTAGCGAGACATTGTACACTGATTTATTTATCGAGACAACTCTCAAACCGCGCGCTATTTTTTTCCATGGCTAAAATTGATTATTGCTGCTATCCAATTTGAATTATCGATGGAGTATTATGTGTACAAGTTTGCACACGGGTGGTGCATGGCTGTCATCAGCTCGTGTCGTAAGGTGTTGAGTTAAGTCTCACAACGAGCGTCGGAAGAGCACGTCTTATTTCTAACAATGCAAATCCTAGATAAGAAACATGCTCCCTCTGATCCTAAATATGTGTCGCTGGTGTACTTATCGATTTGTACGTGGTACGTTGATTTTCCACGACACTTTTAACGGATCGGAGGGAGTACTATACAGCATGAAACTTCAATAGCACGTCATATTTGATACAATTGTCTAGCCTAGACAATAGATATACAACTCAAAGGTAAGTTTAACTTGCTATAAAATGTTAGCTTGTATATCAGATTACGTACGTTTGCACAATAAATAAATACTGATTCTCTAAATAGCCTTTCCAATGTAGCATAGTTTGTCTGAAAAAAGAATCTGCCAATTATGAATCTCTCAGTTGGCTTTGACTCTTAAATTCTTCAAAATAGTTGGATTCTGGGCCAAGGCGATTTGAGGAATTTCTGGTCGATGTTTTTTTTCTGTATATTTTTTCTCATGCTTCGGAGGAATACGAAAAACACAGCAAGGTGTCACATACTATAAACTCCCACAGGATGTTAAGACGTAGGAAATTTGCACGTTCTGTTTTTGGATAGTTTATAGGGACTAGCACAGAATTGTGGAGGAAACAAGTTCTTGGAGAGAGGATGAATTGGACTTTTCAAAGTAAAATAAACTATGGTTTGAGATCATGTTGACTTTCTTATAGAATTGGGTCATAGCAATGCAATCCATAGGAATTTGACAATTCCAAACCTATGATAAAAGGGCCCTTGTAGGAAAAACCCCAAGCCCCCATCATTCAAGATTACTATGGAATTCTACAATTCAGGAAGGCCTTCAAACGGTCACAGAAAACTCGAAAATATGGTTAAACTGGCCATACATGACTAGTTCCCACTGGTTTCCTAAATCCAGGATCCAACCAGGATGTACAGTTAGACCATTGTAATTTTTTACTCTGGCAAATATTACATAAATACGCGACTTACCAAAATTGTCCCCTCACTTTCTGAGCCTGCGCCTCCCGTATACTGTTGCAACTGAAGCATGCACTGCTGTCACATAGTTTACCGCTCTCATGGGAGTTGCAAGATGTCTTAGGTGCGTCAGTTGACTGAGCTGTTTCACCTGTTTTATATTTAAATGAACATCAGGAACCCTCGACCGTACAGAAGTATTAAAACCATAATAATTCAACTTATATGTGCTCCTTACCTGGGGTCCATATAGAGAGTAGATACGGGCAAGGATCATCAGGCTCTCTTTGGTCATACTGCACAATGTAAGGAAATATTCGTCGTTATAATCTTAGTTCGTGATTAGTACAGTTTAAGTGTTCAACAATGTGATATGAACTCACTCCTTCCAGAAGTGGATGTGAGTCTGGCAGTTCATAGCTGCGGCCATGTAGAAATAAAGAAGTCAAATAATAATTTTCAAATATAGATCCTGTGTAAACTTCTCGAATATAACAAAACATATAAGGGTGCTATAGTTATCATCAATGATATTGGCTTTATGGAAGACAGGGACATACACTTGATGCTCTGTTCGTAGGCGACTAATATTCTTCAGCCTGGGAGTTGGGATAGATGCAGCTTCTGAAGTTATCGCAACCAAGGCACTTGACATATCAGCATCTTCAATTTCAATGTTATTGACTTGCATATAATTCTTGAGATTCTGTGCAAACTCCTCGAAATTCAGCTTGATTGTAGGAATTTCTTCAGGATCGTCAAAGAAACTATCTTCTATGGCACTCTCTTTTATCTCTGCAGTCTCTGGTTCTGGTTCTGGACTTGCTGGCTCTTCAATGATTGGCTGGCGATTATCCAAAACATGGTCATGGGCATGTGCATTCCAATCAAGTTGATTTACAGGCCTATAACTTGTATATGGCTGGTGGCAGCTCTCTGCAGCAATTGGGTTTCCTGATGGAACCAAACTCTTCTCTTCGGGTCCAGGAAGAGCAAGCCTAGCACTGTATCAAAAACAAATTTACTACCGATGCTTAGCCACCCATTACCACTTCATTTCTTTTATATCGAGAGCTAATAGCACCACTACAACGTCAAATCTATTGAACTGGAATAAATTGTCCTCCAATGACCCAATTTTGGGGGGTATTATTAGTTGCTGCCGTCAAGAAAGTAAATAGATTGTTATCCATAAGGGACGTATTTTAGCTACCAATTAGCACAGTAATACATAGTTACACATAAAAATAGCTCCCACAAATATAATTGAAGTTTAAATACCAGAGTGCAAGATGCTTAGTTGATTAGCCTATAGAATGTAATATCAATATACACAACTCTTCAGACATTACCTCGCAAATGCACTCGCAAAGTGCTTGCATTCGGCTCTCATTGGGCATGCATTGCAATTTGGCTTACTTTTTGTACAGAACACCTGACGAGGAAAACAAAGTAAAACAATTTCAATAACACACAGCAAGTCAGTTACATGTTGCTCTACCAAATTTGATGTGTCTCATGTTTACCTTTCCAAACGTTATCATTTGATAGTGAAGCTCGTACCTACACATAGTAAACTGTCACTACATACCTGCAGATAAAGACCTTTCCTGAAGTAAATAATTAACAGGGTTTCTAGAACTTACAATGTCCGCTGATCAAGTTTACATAATCGCGGCCAGAGGTATTTCTGTATGTTCTCCAGCATAGGATACCTTCAGCAGTGGATGATCAAACTCGGTCATTTGTGTATAATATACTAGTCAAACCAACTGTAAGGATTGAGGACACTCACAGCTCCAACAGATGCAACTGAAGAGACTCAGGTAGGGGTTGAAGTGGCACCCACCCAAGCCTCACACAAATCCTACCAACATTTGTGTCCACCTACATAACCAAATTGATACAGATAAACCTCCAGATTAAACGAATAAAATATTAACTAAGTTAGTAGAGGGAGAACATACAGGGAAAGCCATATGATGGAGTGTCAAAAGACGCACACACTCGACACTTTTGAGTCCAAGTCCTCTAATGCTTAAGAGGTACTCCCTGAAAGAGACACAACAGAATGTTTTAAATGTCAAAACCATCCAACAGAATTTTACATGCATTTAGGCCATTGCCACCATGACACAAAATATAAAGATGGGGGTACAGTTAGTGCAACCATCTATTTCAGTTGATAATGTAAACTTCTCACTTGAACGGTCGCACAAGACAACTGGATGAACTAGATTCATCTAAGGTTGAGGTCACATGGGTCAATAACTTCCAGAATAACAACACATGTTGAAACCCGTTTAAGCGCTCCCACCCTCTCCAGACCCTATGAGTTCATCCATGGTAACTTTTTTAATAACCCATTCACATGTCCGTATGTATGCACTCAGTTATGACTGAGTTTGTTCTAGATATGTCACCTAGGTAGAGAAAGTATCTAGTGCACACGGGCTCGTGGTGCACCCGGTACACCCAACCTCAGCACACTTGTCTAGATGTTTTCAAAATTTCTGACAAATAAAATCAGCACGTACACACAGCCATGGTGCATAGTTTCAATTTAAAACGTTAAACACAGCTCAAGAACAAATCTCTCAGTAAATATTAGCTAAACTAAATTGGACTAGGAATTTGGCCCATTGCCGCTACGACACTGAATTTTTATTGTCTTTGTAGAACATTGCATATCCATTGTATATATGCACTCTATTTTTTGTAGAATTTTCCCATTTGCCTAAATATGCAAACTGAGCCCGGATGCATTGGTTGCAGTGCTGCACCACAAACCTCGGTTCATTGGATACGTTCTCAACCTAGGTATGGCAGTGCTTAATTGGTCTTTTAGTATGCATCCATATGTCACAAGAATGGAAGCACAACATATCACACAAGAAAGAAAACAGTTAACTGTTTCTTCAACTCCAATTGAGTTTTTTCTTGTTAAGCATCTTAAATTTGTTCAAAAGAGAATAACAAGCACCAGATACTACTTCTGACCCAAAACAAACATGACCAGTCTATACTTTGCAATCCCCAAAATGCGGCTTCGGCCATTAATGTCAAACATGATACATTAGTTTAAGTCTATAAAGGTACTCCCTCCGTTCGGAATTAGTCTACATTCTAGCTCCAAAATTTGTTCGGAATTAGTCTACATTCTGAGTGGGTCCCACCTCGGTAATTAAGACGGGAGAGAGTCCACACACCATGCATGCACCTGTTTGCTTTTCCCATGCAAGGATTGCATTAATTAAGATTGGTTTAACCAATGGGTGCTTTGTTTCTTGTGAGACCATAATTATAATGCATGGTGAGGTGTGAAAAAGTAATACTAATAAATGCAGCCTAGACTAAAAGCGAATGGAGGGAGGACTTCTTATAATGGTATGACCATTAATTTGCTCGCGACAGGTATAACTGTAGTTGTGCATATGGCTAAAGTATAATAAATTTTGAGTGGACAGACAAATTACACACATAGATGAGAGACCCTACATTATGCTGATTTGATCAATCAAACACCTTACTCCAGATTCCGTTCAAGTAGAGCCATTCATACATAACACAGTCAACGAGGAGGCCTGGCCCTTTTAAAAGTCAGAGTAGACTTGACACGCTAACTAAATTCAATCAGACAACTATACTTTTGTGACATTAACATATGGCATCAAAGCAACATCAGATGCACTGCGGACAGCTGACCAGCAAGACATACAAGACAAGGATGGTGTGGTGTGTGGATCCTGTAAAAAGGAGTCGGCTAGGAGAGAGTTCAGGAAAGAGAGGACTTGATTTCAGAAAGTGAGATAGAAGTAGAATTGGGATAGATTACATAGGAAGAGTTCGGGAGGATTAGGAAAGCATGGATCAGATACATCTTCTAGGAGAGTTCCTAGTTAGAATATAATAGGTCAAACTAGAAGGTCGGAGTTGGCTGTGTAACTTCTGAGGGAATCAAGCAAGAAAAATGTATCTATTTTCTCCATGTTATTCTCTCTCTCAACCCAATCATTCGCAGCATGTAAGTGTTAGTTCGTTAGCTTTTGAGAAACCTAAGCAAGAAGAATCAATCTATTCTCTTGTCTCAACCTATGTCTGTCTACCTGATCTCTCGGAGTGGTTATCTTCACACTTCTTTAGCATGGTAGTTATCCCATTGTGAATGAAGGTTCCCAACAGCAACACAGACCAAATTCCATTGAACTACCAGAACCAGTACAAAACTTAGCAATGAAGCCCGATTGGAAATTAATCAATGGAGGGCCTCGTATAATTTTGCCTCACGACAAGACAATGTGTAGAACAAACAAGACAGTTAGAACAGTATATAATGATTTGGCTTACTTTGCTTTGTCTGGATCCACATAGCGTAACCATTCAAGATCAATGGCCTCATGGTCTGTAACCAACCTGTTTAGAAATGCCTACAATGGAAATTGCTAAAGATGAGTACACATGACCAGACCATGATATTCCAACAAATAGGTAAATCCAGATTGAATTGGACGCCTGCTCGTACGACTATTTAATAGCACTTTGTGATATACTTACTTTTATCCGCTCTGCCAGCATGTTATTCATCCCTCGCTCTCTAATTGTGTCAGATACTTCCTTCACATCTATTTGCCTTATTGTTTCCCAATCAAGTGCGTCCTTTGCATTCGGACCTCTTTCTTCATGTCCACGATTGACAAGAACTTCTTGTCTTAAAATATCCCAATCATATGTTTTCTTTTTACGAGCCCCACCTCTTGCATTCTTTGTTTTTGATCTGTCAGCGGGAACTTCAGGGAAAGCCTTTTTAGTATCTTTGGGTCTCTCTATTGAATCTGAAGCAACCCCCTGTAGGAGTTCAGAGTTTGCTTTCTCGCTTTGATATAAGTTCGAAGAATAATGACTCCCATCCTTGTTTTTTGGAAGTCCAACATTACCATACTGTTGGCTATGTCCTGACTGGTGATTTTCACCTCCGATTTGGTTTGCTTTGGTAGTACATTCTTCTTGCAAATTTGGAGCTACATGTTGTTTCACAAATGCAGCTACGACGCCATTTCTTGAAAGATTCTTTCCCAGGGACTGCTCCTTAGCAAATGGCACTGTCTCTGAACTTGGCGGATGAAAATATTTATCCATGATTGGTGAAATGAAATCAGCTCCTCGTGTTGTCGCAGAAGGGAAAGGAGTTTTATGCTGACATAAAGATCCATCTATATCATATAAAAGAGCAGTTAAAGAATCAGCCATTTTGGTTTTATCACTGTCATTCCAGGAGAATATGAAGGACAATCAAATCTAGTCTCAGCTGGTGTGACATTGGAATCATCTGTTCTATTGAGGCCACTATATACTGAGCGCTCTAAATCACTGGCATATGTTATATCTGGGAGATGGGCTTGGTCATTCTGGTGATAGAGAGAGAAGAATGAAGTGGTTGACGATTGCTGCTGAGATTATGTACTTCACTGGGCATTGACCCCATGTTTGTACATGGCACTGGAACTTGATCATATTGCGATGATCCATTATTTTCATTAGGTTTGCTTTTTAGCTCTTGCATCCTTAGAAGTTCTGTATATGTAGTGGAGTTTCTTGTACCATTGGGCATATTTCTGCCAGCAAAGTCTTCTGCTGTAAAACTTACCAATGTGCTAGGAAACATATGATCAGTCATGTGAAACAGATAATCTGGGGAACTTTGAGATGAAATAGCAGAGTTTTGTGATGAAACAACATCCTCCAATGCCACATCTTCAGCTTCCACGGCACTTTCAGTCCCCAAGGCCAGTGTCTTGCTCTCATGCAGTCTAACCGGCAGTGTCCCGTAAGAGTTATGATAAACTCCTGCACAGTCTACTTCATCTCCAGGAGAATTTCCGAACAATCCAACACTGTTGCTTCCTTCCTTTTCTTCTGTTGTAACTAAGGAGCCTGCTGTATTACTTGCCTCTTCAATGAGGATACTGCCCTGCAACTTGACAGAATCACCAAACAATCCAGAACAATCACCATTATCTTCTGGCATAGTATGAAACATCCTACTTGCGGGTATTCTAGAGGCTTCTGGCTTTGCAGGAAATTTTGCAGCGAGAGCCATAAATGCAGAGCTATAAAAGTAGAAGACAACAGTCAGACAAAAATATAACCTCAGAATGCTAGTCACAAACAGATTATAATTGATTGTAAGCTTAATTCACCTGGAAAGATGGTCTGAAACATTCTGAGTAAGAAAAACACCCACTACTGAATCCACAACTGATCCTTTCCAAGGAGAGAAACGTCGATCTCCTACAAATACACAGAGGTATTCAAGAGTTAAAGGTGCTTTTTGCAAATCCATAAACACAAAACTGTATCATAGTGCAACCCAAACCCATTAATGATCCGTGATTCTCCACATTAACGTGAACTCAGAAGTTCGAACATGAGACCATGCCAGGTTTTGGAATCCTATACATGGACTCTTAACATATGTAAAAAACATGCAAAAGTCTCTGTCAGGAGTACTGATTGAAATAGTAGCAATACCTTGAACAAGATGCATGCGAGCAATGAATGAATCGATACGTCCTCGGAATATTTTTCTTTCTTCATCAAGCCATTTCTCCTTGTCCTGATCCATCCCTTCAGAACCATCAACCATATCCGGTTCCATTAATAACTTCCACATTAGAGCAGTTACTGGATCGAGATTCACTTTGGCCCGATCACGTTTTCTTTTCACTTTCCCCTCATATGGAACAAGTGCACCAAATTCTCCTTTGTAAGGGACAAGAGCACCATGAAGCTCAGGTGCCGAGTATCATCAAATTTGTTTATGTCTAAGACTTTTATCTTTTGAATTATGAGATCCAAAGGATCCACCAGGGTTGCTATAACTCCAGGAAAGCTTTCTCCACTTCTTTCCGTATTAAGCTCTTTGAAACCAGAAGCCTCAGCCACATGAGGTCCAGAGACACTACAAATATCCTCGTTTGTAATTGATCAGTATGGCTACCTTTGGACTTAAGTTCTGGACCAATAACCTTTTCCTTCCTTGGACGACCTCTAGGCTTTGGCATCTCACCAGGTTTCATCTCTTTTCTGGGCCGCCCTACCTTTCGCTTCTCACTGGGTTTAGCTGCAGTGGTTTCTCCACAAACCTCCAGTTGATGATTCTCATTTCTCACAACATCAGTACCTGGTGATGGATTTATTTGGATTGGTAAGGGGCCTATCAACTTCTCCAGAACTCTCCAGTTGACAGCTAAAAACTTTCAGAGTGTCATTACCTTTTGATTGGGTTGTTGGAATGACAGTGGACCTAAATTTTTTCCATTGATACTTCTGCCAAGCTCGTCAGAAGGGCCATGCAGAAACTATTCCGAGTATCATCCTGAGGGGAAGTGCTAGGCTTATGCAGTTCAGCCGGCAAATCTGACCCTTTAACCGCGTTGCCTTCCAAAAAATGAAGTTGACAACTTCCAATACTCGGAATATGATTTTGGCTTTGAAGGGTGTTTGGATTACTGGGCAACTGTGTATAATTTTCTGTTATGAGCCTGAAATGGTTGTCAGATGCTTCAATAGAATCTCTGCATGCAGTGCCATGCATCGCAGGTCCGTGATGTTGTTGGATCATTTCTGGTCTTCTAACCATATTGTTTCCTGATGCTCCAAAACTAATCATTCCTCGGGAAGCTCGTGACTTCTCACGGCTATCAATCTTTGAGCATCAGCTAAGGTGAACACATTAGAGTTGATGGCTGAAACCACATTTGTATTCCGATTGTTCGACAAATGCATAGATGGGGTAGAAATATTGTCCACACTCCATTCAGACAGTTACTATGATTATCTGTTCTCATCCTTTTGTAAGTTTCAGGAAAATATGACCCCCGTGAGGTTGCAGCATGGCAAGCATCTTAAATGCCCATCCATTCCTTTGCTGGTCGAAATTCACACCTAACGAAGTATGAGCACCATTGGAAGCATTATGTTCTCCTCTGGTATCCAGTGCATGCATATGTGATGAGCTGTGAGAACCATGGAGTCCAAGTGCACCACCTGTTTGCATGTAAGAACTGGTCATAAACTTTAAGTAGTCGTCTATCGTTGTGAACTCACTCAAATTTTCTAACATCAAATGCCCTTCAATGTGCTTGGGCCGTGACATGGGGTTTTGTGTCGATCTGTAGCCATGAGACATTTGGTCAGTTGCCCAAGCCTCTTGTGAGCAAGGATTAGGATTGAAATTTTCCGTCACTGCAACCCCTTCAGAACACTGAGCAGTCGTAATTGGAATTTCAGGAATTCTGTGACAATTAAGCATCTGTTTGTCCATGTGTGTTTCTCTTAAAGAAGCTTGCGGAGATGAAAGCAAGTATTCTGTGAAATTAGATGGCATGCCCTGCAGTAGACTGGCTGAGCTGTTGAGATCAGGTAAATTTTTATTTGGCATCCCAGCATGGGGCTCTAGCAATGGATTTTTTGTAGTGTTTCCGTTATTCCGGACTGAAAAAATTGTGCAGGCATGTCTACAAAATTAGCATACTCATGTTGTATCTGATCTGTAGAACTATTGAGGTCAAGTAATACTCCTTTTGGCATATGAAGTGCAGGCAAAAACTGTGCATTGGCCATTTCATTTGCTGAACTGTAAATTGCTGTTTCTGTATTATCTGCAGGCAGTAACTGTGCACCAGCCTCTGATTGGCTGAACTGTACATTGAACCGGTGGTAAAACCCACATGGCATGGCAACTGGGTTTGGACATTACTTTGATTGGTAGAAGACCCAGATGGTTGATAATCCTTGGGGTCAGCAGATATCAGCTGAGCTTGAGATCCAGGATGTATGCTCTCTTGTGGAACATCTCCATCCAAGTTCAGACACCGCTTAGCCGGTTTCGGCTTAGATCTGCAGTGTGAATCCCCAGTCTGTTCTGGAGGAGGTTGGCCTGCTGGTGTATTCTTGCGGACATACTTTCTTTTGCCAGATGGTTTTTCTTCCTTTGCCTTGGAAGGCTTCGGAGTTGTAGACTTAGGAGCCTTTGGTGGTCTCAAGACCTTTGGCCTGTGCTTTTTCCGCTTAGGCTTCGGTGGTGGAGTGTTGTTCAAGTCAATAACTTCAGTTGGTCCAGCGCCATTTTGAACGTCTTCAATTGCCCCAGCATCATTTCTAGTTACTTCAATCGGCCCAGCAGCACTTCTAGTGACTTCAATTGATCCAGCAGCACTCCTAATGCCAAACGGATGAGCAGACTCTTTCTCCAATAATGCAACTGCACTATTTCTAGACTGGATCTCAATGGAATTGTCCAACTGAGTTGACATCATACTTGAGAAATAAAGATCGGCTGTGCTCTGTGACTGAGGAAGCCATTGTCCAAAACCTGCATATTTACTTTGTCTACTTCATCTCCCTGATGAACACAAAAGGCTCACGTGCCATCTGTTGCTATCAAATTTTTATCACTTGTCAGGAGCAGCAAGATTGGCAGGACCACCTAATTGGTCTCCCAGTCTCCAGTTCTCCGCCTGCAAAATATGAAGGCACACCTCATCAACCTTAAATGCACACAGACAATGAAGCAACTCTCAGATATACACAACCAACACATTATGATTGGCTAAAATACACTAGTACTAAAGCAAGGAGCCAATTATCACTTTATAGTGGCCAACGTGAAACTCCCGACACACTTATGAAAACAACAAAACAGAAGGAACAAAAATAAACTATGCAGTGGGGTAATTATAGTAAAAATGTGTCAAGGTCTACACGTAGAACGTGTTTGGTTCAGCGAAAGGTAACGGGACTGGTAATGGAATGAGCTAACAGTGGGAAGGAGCTGTAACAGGAAAAATCACTGTTTTGTTTGGTCTGTGTCTGTAAAGGTATCAAGTTGCAATACTGTGTTTGGCTGTGCCATGTAATCGGAATGCACCACAAGTGCTATGGGTCTGGTTGTGCAGTGCACAGATTCTTTTCAGTATCCAACTTAAAAAAGCTTCACCACAAGCTTACAGATAACATCACATAATTTCAAATCTTCAAACCGGCAAATAATTTAATTCCAAAATCACCAAGCTAGCACAGGTAATATTCATGTGCATTTCGCATGGATGAAAGCGAAGCAAGACATCACTACAAGTGCTTAAACAAAAGTGAACCACATTTCACAAAATGGTCTAGGTTTAAAAAACAATTGACAGGTTTAAGTGAACATTTGGCCATCAATACAAATTCATAATTTAACTGCAGTTCAAGATAACACAAGTTATTAAGTCCTTGGAAGTATTTTATAGGCATAAGCACTAAATCCACGCAGAACACAATCATTTTGAAAAGACAACTCAAGGGTCTTGCAAACCAACTTTCTCGTCAAGCTTGTATTGCCAACAAACAAGAGCTTCCTGACTACAAACAAATCTTGCATTGCCACAGCATTGTCTCGCAAAGATATACCTTTTCCGTTAAACTTGATTATATCTCTCACCTGCCAATAAATAAGAGTCAAGGCACAAAGAACGGACAACATATAACCAGAAAAATGTAACAACAGAATTAGCACTCTGATAACATTGACAAGTCACAATCAAGATTACCTAAAATATATGTGATGATAATACAATAATAAGGTTGCTCTTTTTTGCAAGAACAAGAAGCAAAAGAAAACAATGAAGCAATTTCTCAAGATCCATGACAACTTATTATAAGCTACAGTACATTTGTACATACAACAACAAACCCGACATTTTTCCTAGGTTACACAACTCAGATCCTCAAAGCAACATGACACATCTAAGAGATAAACGGACAAAGGGTCAGATGTTTCCCTACAGTTTTGGCCCTGGATCCTCAGAGAGGAAGGAGGAGACCCAAAACTATTGTTACCCTACCAACAAAGAAAATAAAACAGGAAATGCAACAATTTTATCCAGTTTCTAACAAACAATAGGTGTTTGATAGAAGAATAATGCTAGCCCATGTATAAAGCTGACGTTAAGGTCAATATGCTTAAAAAGCCATGGTATCCTCCTAGATAGATAACCATGTGTGTCACACAACCCAGCAAGCGGCTCTTTCTCAGCCAGTTAAGTTAACCAAGTTAACAAATCATAGAACAAGCATGTCTAGAGGCAAAAGTATGCCGTAGTTTGCCAACTCTACATTGGTCAGGGAAGATCTGCCTAAAATATAAATATTTCACGGAAAGTCACTTCGGCTCCTGAGCTCCGGTGCTCCCTATATTTTTTAAAAATCAAAAAGTATATTTATAAGTTTTAAAATCCAGGACATAGTCAAAGATGGATCCTACTAACATGTAAAATCTCGATGTGAATTTTTTATATTATGGGCTACACAAAAATGGCAAACTCTTGTATATTTTGGAGATTTGAACGAGTGTACTTAAATCCACACATTTTTCATTTTTGTGAAGATCAGATAATGAAGTATTTCAAATTAAAAATTTGCATGTTTGTGGGATACATCATTAACAACATGAAGGATTTTTTCCAGATTTTTAAAAACTTGTAAGCATGACTTTTAAAAATATTGAAATGAAGGTAGCACTGGAGCAAGAAATCTCCACTCAATGTTTCATCCATTTTTTGAAGATTTCTTTGGACCACGCACTGCGCCCGCAGGCCTAAGGGCAACTCCAATGGCCCCTCCCTAACGGACAAGGCGTGCCCGTTCGTGTCCGCGGACACTAGGCGTCCGTCGGTGTCCACCCTGGGGCCACCTGCCAGCGACCAGGCGCCCTCTCAGCTACCTCGGCGCGTCCTCTCTAATGGGGACCAGTAACCGTCCCCATCTCCACTCCATTCCCCCACTCCCGTCGGTCGTGGTGGAAGGCCGGCCGCAACGACCACAAGGCTGGGACATCCTCTGGCCGCCGCACCGCGCCAATGTGAGCACGGAGGTGGGCAAGCTGTTTTGGGAGATTGCCGCCCCTCTGCCATGGCCAGCCGCCCAACCCACCCACCCCCACGGGTGGCACCTGAACCGGTGGCCGCCGTGCTTGCATCGGGGCTTGCACGCTGCCGCGAGATCTGCCGCCGCCGCCGTTTCCTCCAGGCGACCTGCGGGGCAAGCTCGCGTACGCCTACAACAGCGATCTGTGGGGTCGCTGGTTCGAGGCGGAGCACGATGAGCGTCGCTGCGCGTACTTCGCCGTAGAGCCTCCGCGGCCGGACGACCAGGAGGAGGACGAGGAGGTGGACGACGGCGACCTCTTCGACGACTTGCAGGACGACGACGACCACGGCGCGCCGCCCGTTGCCTGCTCTAGCCGCGGCCGAGGAGGACGACAACGACAACCTCCGTGCAGGCATCGAGGCCTCCTAGCTTGAGGAGCTCGCGCATTGGCCAGATCTGGCCCTGCCCTTCGCGCGTCGGCCATGGAGGCTCGCGTGCCCCCTCTACGCCCGTGGTCAGCCCGCGAGGCGTCGCGGGCCTGGCCCCGGCTCCGGCGTGGCCACGGGGAGGGGGGGGCAACGTGGCCTCCGGCTCCACCCGCGCCCGTGTGGTCACCTCGCCGTCGTGGCCGCCCGTCGTCATCAAGATTGAGGACGACTAGGTGTGGCGGAGACGGCAGCATCCCCCCCCCCAACCCAGTAGCATACGGTTCATATTCCTTTTTTAGTTATTGTTGAACTTGGCCCAAATATATGTAAAATTTAAGTTTAAGTTTTAAATTTGTGTTCTTTTTTTGCTGATTTTCGGTGAGCCGTTGGGTGCTCCCCCCCAACCCAGCCGCCGCCCCGTAATCAGCGGACTCGCGCCCGTGTAGCGAGGCTCATCGTGTGGCCTGCGAGGCAGGAAGGGTAGGAACGGTTGAATCCAGGGACGGCAGCAGCACGGCCATCCGAAGGAGACCATCCTTCACCACCGTAGGCAGTTGTCGACCGGACGCGGCTGCAGGGGCACACCAGGCCCTCTGGCCCGGCCGGGCCCCAGAAGGGGGCCGTGAAGCCGCTGCTGCCACGCTGCAGCAAGAAAGCTGCCGCCGCCGCTGCCCCTTGTTCCCACCGCCCCACCTTACTACCTCACCGTGGTCAGCACCGACGCCCACTGCTCCGGGGGCGGCCTCCTCGTCACGGCCCGTTCCTGGCCACCACAGGCCCGCCTGGCCCGCGGCAGGCCCAGATCGGGCCCGACTCGGCGCGCCGCCGGCCGGAGAGTTGCCGCACCGCCTCCCGGAAGACCACCCGCCCGCCGGAGGCCCTCATCGAACTTCCCACCACGCCGCCGGAGGGCTGCGCCGACGCACCGCTCGCCGTGGACGTCGCCTGTCCCGGCCGCCAAAGCCTGCACCCTAGCCACCGCGAGAGGGGGAGGAGAATGTCCCACCGCCGCCGGCATCGCGCGGGACTAGCCCGGCGGCGCACACCGGCGACGGCGGGGGAGGAGGCGAGGTTGGGTCGGACAGCGGCGGCGCTAGGGTTGGGCGTCTCGGTCGCCCGCGCGGGGGCGACGCGAGACGCAGAGGGGTTTCAAGCCATTGTTCAATTCCGTGAGCTACAACTCCCAATCGACAATAAACCAAATAATGTACGTGCTGAACTGCAAATTACAATCGACAAACATTCAACTTCTCTCACAGCCAAATCTCAATTCCACCGATCACAACTCTCAGTCCAATAAGTTTTGATATTTTGGCACCTAACAAACAAACTTTCTACTCGATTAGTCACAGGTTTGTACTAAAATCCTAGGAGAAAACACTAAATATCAGATCTCGATAGCCCGAGAACGTACCTCCCACTTGCAGCTCCAGGGGGAAAGAAAAAGGGAGGCGCCGGCGGCAGGGGACGGCGTGGCGACAGCAGAGACCCTCGAACCCTGGCTGCGTTCGCGCAACCGCGACCTCAACGGAAAAGACGGGCGGCAGGAGCAAGGTCGAGGGCGGCCGGCCCGCCGGTGAGACGGATCGGGAGCCCGCGTGAGGAAGGGAAGGGGAGTAGGCTCTCGAGTGGGAGGGATTCTTCGTTTTTTGGGGAAATGGGAAGAAGAGGAGAGAGGGGGACAAATGGTGTTAGGTTGTGAGGAAATACTAGCAGTGAGGAGAATAAGATTGTTGTGAATTGTGAGGGGTGATTGACCACGAGAAAAGATCTTGTGCGGCTATATATAAGGGGACCGGTTATGTGCCTCTTGCAACTCACATGTTGTCCTTCCTGTTACTTTAGCCCGTCCTTTCTTTTACTTTAGCCACACGTTATGTAGCCACACCTGATCGCACGAGTCTCTGTCAAGTTTCTCAGTCAAATATACTAGTTGTTGTCGTCGTCCGCGGATCTTTTTTAAATATTATACTTTCATATTGTTTTCCGCATCTAGTCTTAACGGTCGACTCTAACATTTCGACCGTTAAAACTAGGCGATGGAACTTATATCTTGTCACCGTGTATAAGTTATGAATCTACTTGGCATATCGTATGAAATGTTGTTTAAATTATGGTGTGAGCTACCCATGCTCTTACTGTTACACCTAATCATATGTTGTCGAGCTAACCGGTCAAATAGTTCTTGCATGAGCGCGCATTTTTCTCAAACATTATGTTTTAACATTATTCTTCGCGCATATGTTAACGGCCGACTCCATTGCTAATTTTTGTTGGGCAGTTGAAATTGGGCGGTAAACTTTCGGCTAATCATTTTTGAACAAGTTTGATTTTACTAACCATATTATGTGAAATGGTGTTTGAATAGTTAATGGTATTGTGTCGATTCTCATGAGTAGAGGTTGGTGTGATACTGAAACCAGGCCAACACGAATATGTTATTTGTTTGTTTAGTGGATTTCTGTATGCATAGTCACCGGTCGACCAGCCCCCTCCCCAGCCCATGGGCTTTTAATGAAGGAAGACCATATAAATCTTCTGTTTGCCCTCGTCCACTGATCTTGCAAACATAGGCTTGTGGTGGCCTTTTTCCACCCGTTTGCACCCCCACCCACCCATGCAATAGCTTCGACCTCTGCCACTTACATTCACATGTTTTATTATCTTCGGGGACAAGATTAGTAGTTGTTATATATCTAAAAGGTTATAGAAGTTATGAGCATGGAATATGCTACTTATCTAAATCATCCATCCATTTATAATCTTACGCCTCAACTTCATTTGTGCCCCTCTAAATTCAGCTTAAATGCACATTTGGATCTTTTCGTTTCATCATTCCTCTAGGGTTACATGTTAAATCACGGAAGCTCGCACCCCTCTTCTTTTTCTTGATCCCCCCCATCACCCTTTTGATGTATCTCAATTTCTTCGATGCGTCCCTCACCTTCCCTCTCAGCCTCTCCCTCCATCTACTTGCCATTCCCTCCCTTTCCTTATCTCGCTCCTCACTGACAAACGCAATCATCTAGGATTACATGTATGTGCCTAATGCGGTTGATAGCGGTAAGGGGTGGCAATTTACCATCAATCTTCGTGACAATGTGGTTTGTAACACGGCGGAAACAATTACTACCCGATGTTGCGGTTCTTCCCCGAAATCTGGTGTTTTGTGCTTGGTTTATGCATGATGGTATGTTCTAGAGGACCACACACGGTAGAACAAGCTACCCGTGATATTTTTCTTACAGGCTCGCCCCTTCTTTTTTCCTATGTTCTGGAAACAGTTGGAAAAAATCATCTGATGTGCATAAAGTGGTATTTTATCCAAGCTCAAAATCAAGTATTGAATGTCATATGTGTTGCATTCTTCTTTTGAGACGATTTATCCAAGTTGTTTTGACTATCAGAACAACTATTGTCCACCCTACCATAGTGCTACATTCTTTAAATTTTGTTTAGCGTATCAGATCGTGATGAGGGATATAAGCCATAGTTACGCAAGTTGATGCGGGATAAATATTTATTGATTATTTGCAGTACATGCTACTAGGTGTGAAGCTTGTGCCCCTTATATAAGTGCACCTTTACACCTCTCAATATTGACTGTCACTTTGATTTACATACTATGGAATTGTAAGACACACCACTTTCACATGAGCCATTTGTCTCTATGATCCATTGACTCAGACAACTAATACACCTTGAGAAGTATGTGACACTTGTAATTATGGCATGGATAAAGTCTGTCATAGACTCTTTGGTCCCTCCTCATCATCTAGATTCATCAGGTGAAATAATGCATAAAACTAATGTGTCTTGAACTGATTTGGGTATGAAGAGTTATCGTTGAAGGAGAGAACATCCAATGACTAACTCTTGTTTAATTACAATGAGGAATCAACTTTAGTTTATTATATATTATCTCTCCCGCACATTAGCAATTATCATATGTGATGAGTTCAGGGTTAGCATTTGTAGATGCAAGGTTAAGAGTAGGGATCTTAACAATTGGCGTGTCTCAAAAGAAATGAGAGTGAGACTCTCATTAAGAGTCGGGTTAAGAACTTGTGTTTTACATAATCTTTCATAGCAGACTCTTGACATAGAATCTGTAGAAGGACATTGAAAGACATGTTCTTACTAGGAGTTGAGTTGTTAACTCCTTCACGTAGACAGTATAAAGACACACTCCATTATATGAACTAATTTTCTTTTCCGCTGACTATAAACGATCGAAGAGACAATGAGTGACTCTACCTTTGTGGATGTCCAAAAGACATTCTAGACATAAATTTTGAAAGAAAATTAAATCAAGATTTTGTTGGGAAACAAATAAATTTACTATTATTACTTACCCAAGTTTTCCATATATAGATATGGAAGAATATAATGCTGCCAATTACTCTTATATTTGTTATCTAAATGCATTTTATTCTTACTATTTTTAACATGGAATTGCCTGCATGTAGGCTGTTTTTTGTACAATAAACATATATATTGATGACTACGGGCATAAAAAAGGTTTGGTAGGCATCAGATCTACTGTTAACATTGCAACATGGACATTAATCCGCCTGAGATGAGTTTGTGTTCGTATAGTTCGTTATCGCATCAATTGCATTTGAGATTGCAATATATACTTTTCATCCGTTTAGGTTAGTTGCTCTTTTTTTGGAGATAGTGAAAATTTCACTTGTGATGTCTCTAAACTATTCATACATAAATCATCCATGTCCTAGAGGAGCACATTATGCACTTTAAAACTTCTGACTCGTGTGTAAAGATATAGCATCATTGGGTTCTAAAGAAGGACATGAGAGAGTACAAATATGTGCACCCTTTTGTCTGTACAACATAACAAAATGCAAGTGCACAACATAGTTTCCTATGTAAGGGTGTTTTTTTTGGACTATTTTTCATGTGCACAAAATAGTAGTTTCCTCTTGGCATCACATCAAAAAGCAGTGAAACTTACATACTTCATATAATGGTTGTAAAGTATGTACATAAGATAGATTTTTTTTTGTATAAGTCAAAATTTAATGGTTAAAAGTTTATCAAAACAAATATGTAAAAGCATACATTGTGTATGTTCTAGTGTTAATGTATACTAATATGAAGCACATAAGAATGAACATTTTATTATCCTAACACTCAACAAGAACCGTGACAATGTATGAAAAGTGAAGTGTATCCCTCCATATCTCCATGTTTGTCTTTGAGGAACCGCTAGTTGGAATAGGACAATATTAAATAATTTTAGTATATTGTTGTCTTTCTCATCCAATTGCTTACCGTAAGTAGCAATAACACACGCTCAAAATTACCCATGACCAGTTGTTAGCTACAACTAAATCCACATATTACTTGTAACGATCTAAACAAAAATGTAATCCTTATTTTGAATGGTAAATTGATTGTTCGTTGTGAAATAATCTCCGCCTAGAGGGGAGGTGAATAAGAGATATAACACAATTGCGGTTTTGACTTTAATAAATGTGGAGATAAACTAATTCACCACTCATAAAACCTAAATATGGTGCACCAACAACTTATGCTAAACAAGATGTAAACAACTGTGTGATAACAATATACAACAGGATAGATAACTTAAATATTGATGGCTATCACAATATAAGTGCATAAATAGTGGAGCTCGGATAAGAGATAAACGAGGCATATGCGAAGACGAAGATTTATCTGTAAATTCACTTCTTAAAGGAAGATAATGTTCATTGGAGCGGTGATGTATGTAAAATGCATACATGATCTTTGCATTATATTACTTATATTTCAATCATATTTGCATCATATAAGGGTTATATCATTGTTTTATATTGATTTTGGGAATATTTCATTGTTTCCCTATTTTTCTGGAATTAACCCTGCACAGACAGAAAACCCTATTTTCTATATTTTGATGTTTCAGGGACCCAAATGACCTGGAAATTTACGAGCATCAGTTTTTGGAAGGAACGAAGCGTGGGAGCGAAGGAAGCGAACAAACGGAGGCCCGAGGGCCAACTTGAGTGGGCCCACGCGGCCAGATTCCTTGGCCGCGTGGGACCCATCAACTTGGGCCTCGTGGCTCCGTTGCCGTCGATCTTTTTTCCCGAGCCTCCGTCTTGACCTAAAAACGACTATAAAAATAGTCCCCGACGCCCTTCGGAAAGGAGCGCCGCAGAAACACAGAAACCACGAAACAGAGACCTGGAGTTGCAGATTGGAGGGGGAAAACTCCGGCGGGGCGCTGCCGGCGTGGTCTCCATTTTCTCCAACGACTTCTCCACCGTCTCCATGATGAAGAGGGAGTAGTCGACCCCTGGACTATGGGTTTGTGGAAGTAACTTATGTATCTCTCCTCTCTTGAGCTTCATTAATTAGTACCGTATGAGCTGCTGAACATGATTACGGTCATCTATGTAATACCTTTGTGGTGGATCTTTTTATGAGTTAATATATGTTTGAGATTGCAATAGTTTTGTTTCAGTTATGAAAGTAGATGCATATTATGTACCCCGTTCTTGTTTACTTGTTTTGATCAAGCATGTGTATGAGAGCGTGTGAGGGGGAACGTGTGCATTAGTTGGAGTAACGGGGGGTGGCTAGTGCGGTGAACGTGAGAGACAGTTCCGCGATCCACTTGGGTTTTTACCTTATTTTGTTGCCTCACTAGGGATAAAGAAAAATACCATGCTACCGGAGATGTGGGTGTGACCATTGCCACTACTCCATGACTAGATCTAGCATGTTCTTATTTTAACTTCATGTCATGATACTTAATGATATGCTCTGATTTATCTTAATTACTGAGGTGTTATGATTTAGTTCGCATCTTGGTGGAGTATAAGAGCGATTAATAAACAAAAGATCTCTATGTTAGGACGTGATGCCCATATAATTAGTAACTTGTCATGAAACCTTTTTGTTGCAATCTCATATGTCAACTCTAGTGTTCCATTGTCTACCACTTTATTAAAGAGGGAGTGCATTTGTGAAACCATGAACCCCGGTCCATTTTTAATCATAAGAAACACCTTTCCAACAACTTTTATCCACTTTACATTTTCTGCCATTTAAAAATCCGAAAATACAAAAATACTTTTACATCTTGCATTCACAATACAAAACCCAAAAATATCATCCATCATTGTTTCCACCGTCCTTGCATATTTATTTATCATCATTGCATATTTATTTACTGTTTTGCATTCATTTTATCTTGATATCATTCTCACACCTTGTGCTTGACAACCACTAGGTGAGGTTGAGGGCCAAAACAATTTATTTTGTTTTGTAGGTTTTCAAGAGAAGGATAAGAAGATAAATATTTCACTACTGATTCCCCGAGAGTTCGATATTAAACCCTCGAGTCACCCCTCGTGGGGAAAACCATCTTTCCTATACTATACACTCTACACTTGGAGTCTCAACCTAACCCATATTCTTTTGACGCAGGTAACTACGTCAAGGGCCATCAAGCGGTGCGGAGGCTTAATTATTCCCGAGTGCAACAATGGTCTCACCTTGAGGTACGGGGCAAACTCCCTGGGAGCCGCAAACACCACACCAGAAGATGCAGGGCATACCACTCACCTAAGCCACAAATGATTACCTCGGCGTCCCATGTGCGTCTCCTCGCGTCATTGGTCTCTCGAACTCGACGGCGAGCTTGTCTTCCCGGCGCCACAAGTGAAGTGCCTCTGCCAATATCCACACTTGCAAGGCGGGGCAGCGCCGGTGAACAGCTAGATTCGTAGCTGCACTTATGGGACGGAGGTGGAGGTAATTGTGTGGCGTAGAAGTGGCACCACAAACGTGGGTTTGCTTCCACTCACTATCTCACTCGGACTGGTGTCCTTTGTGAACCACCCTCCACTCATTTATATAGGTAACTACGTCAAGGGCCATCAAGACAGTTTTCTGGCGCCGTTGCCGGGGAATCATTGCTGTAAAGGTTTATCCAAGGGTATCTCACAACAAAGTCAACTTCATCACCAACTTGCAAACACCTAAGCTTGGGGAGGTTGCATACGTGAGCATCATCTTATCCATCTTTACCTTCAAAGCATTTTATTTTGTTTTGTTATTGTCTTGCATATCATATTTATATTTCGGTTTGCATTTTTATTTTCAGTTTTGCATTTTGTGTTGCATTTGTTATTTCGGTTTGCATTGTTTAGTGTCATTTTATTTTCAGTTTTGCATAAAAAATTAAAAAACACATAAAAACTTGCAAAAATGGGAGAAAGAACTAAGTTGTGTGATTACACAAACACTCCAAATGATCAATTTATTGCTAGGCCCATTGCCACACCTGAGATAAAAGCTGATAGTTATGAAGTAAGTCCTAGTTTGTTGAACTTGATAACTAGGGAACAATTTGGCGGTAGTGCTATGGAGGATGCCTCTATGCATCTTCATGATTTTGTTGAAATATGTGACATGCAAAAGTTTAAAAATGTGGAAAGTGATATTCTAAAACTGAAGTTATTTCCTTTCTCACTTAGAGGAAAAGCTAAAGAGTGGTTGCATTCATTACCTACTGGTAGCATTAATTCTTGGGATGATCTAAAAGAAGCTTTCATTAAGAAATATTATCCTCCTGTTAAAATTTTGCAAAATAGAAACAATATTCTTTCTTTTAGGCAAAATGAAAATGAACATGTTGCCATGGCTTGGGATAGGATAAAACTTATGCTTAGAACTTGTCCATCACATGGGGTCAATGAATGGACCATATTACACTCTTTTTACAATGGTCTAAATTACATGTCTAGAAATATTCTTGATTCCGCTGCTGGAGGGGCTTTTATGGGAAAAACTATAGTAGAAGCTAAGAACATATTGGAAAGTATTTTGCAAAACTATAGTCAATGGCATACTGATAGAGCACCTAATCCATCTAAGAAAGTAAACTCCATAGAAGAAACAAATGATTTGTCATCTAAAATGGACACTATTCTTGCTTTCATTAATAAACAAAATATTGAAAATGTGCCTTTGCAAGAACTAGTTGGTAATAATCCTGAAAATGTTGATGTTAACTTCATTAGGAACTATGGTAATAATGGGTATGGTAATAACAATTATAATTCCTATAATAAACCCCCGTATGTGCCAAACAAATATGCCACTAGTAGTAATGTTTCTAGTGATTTGGAAAACACCATTAGATCATTTATATCTACTCAAAAGGAGCTTAATAAGGAATTTATATCTAAGTTTGAAAAACAAGACTCTTTGTTTGAAAGGGTAGATCAGCTCACTAAGGAAGTTTCCTCATTAAAGAACACCATTATAGCTCAAAAACATGAGGAAACAATTAAATATTGTCAAGAGGTTATAAATAAATCTTGGGAACATATTCATGAGCAAGAGAGAATTGCTAAGGAAACTATTATGGTAATGAAAGAGAGAAAAGTTGAGGAAGTTAAAATGCTTAGTGAAGTCAAGGAACCATTGCTTGACTTAGAGAATTGTAGCTTGCATGAATTAATATCTATCTTACAAAAATTTGCAAGTGATCCTTCCATTAATGTTAACCAAGCAGGTTTTGGTTCTTATATTGCTAATCATGTTTAAAAGAAAAGATTGCTAGGTACAACCAAGAAGCTATGATACCACCTAAGCTTGGGGATATATGGATTCCCAAAGTACTAGTAACCATTGGAAAAGAGACACACCATGCTATATTGATCTAGGATCTAGTGTCTCTGTTTTATCTAAAGAATTATATGAAGTACTTGAATTAAAGAATCTTGAAAAATGCTCTATTGAACTTGCACTTGCTGATGATTCCATTAAACATGCTTTAGGAAAAGTAAGTGATGTTATGGTAGAGTTGCATATGACATTTGTACCTGTTGATTTTCTAATCATGGATATGGGGAATAAAACCTCTAGTCCAATTATTCTTGGAAGACCTTTTCTTCGTACCACAGGTGCTATCATTGATTCAAAAGAAGGAATGTGAAGTTTCAGTTTCCACACAAGAAGTGCATGGAACACTTCCCAAGGAAGAGGGACACATCAAAGTTCAAGCTCCCTCATGAGCTTCGTCCACAATAAATATCAAGTAAGAAGCCTAGCTACATGGCTATAAAGAAAGCGCTTTACGGGAGGCAACCCGGTTGTTTTTATTTTTGATTTTCTTTGTGTCCTCTTGCTGTAACAAGAGACTTAGTTTTTAGTTTTGTTTCTGGAATTTTTAATAAAGTGCCAAGTTTTACCTATTTTGGTTTGAAAAAGTTGCTATTTGCATTCGGAGATTTTATTCCAGCACGAATCTGTGCACGGTATGATTTTTAATTCCTATTCTGTAACTCCGAATGAGCTGATATTTGAACTGTAGTTGCAACTTTTCATCCTCTGTAAGCATGAATTTTTCAGATTTTTCGACATATTTAAGTAGGGTAGAAAAATACGTTTTGCTGCTGCTGTTTTTCTGGACAGATTCTGTCCCATTTTGTTTGATGCATTCTTTGAACTTTTAACTTGAATCTTTTTGATCCAATTGAGTTTATAAGTAGGCATACAACATTATACACTTTCTGGACATTCATATGAATTTTTGTTTAAGGATTTTATGCAGCAAGCAATTCATTTGTCTATCACTACTAATGTCACCCCACAGAAAAGAAATGGGAGAAACGGTGTTTTGAAGTTTTTTCACAGGGATTAGAGGAGATGCACCAAGAGCTATCCAAGGATGGTGAAGACCATAAGCTTGGGGATGTGAAGACAACCCCACTGGACCAACACACTCTCGGTTTGCACACGTCTAACTTCTGTTTTTCGATCAATGCACTTTATCGCATAAACTTGGAGCGTCTTTTATTTGCTTTTTTTTCGGTTTGATTTTTGTTTGTCTTGAGACCACCACTATCATTTATATATGAGAGAGCTACTGGAAATTTGGGTTGAATTAAGTTGGATGCTATTAAAAAGATTGGGAAAGGGATGTTTGAGTTGATTCAAAAAGATACATATAGTTGCATGATTCATATGCTTTTAATGAATATTAATTTGCAAGTGTTTTATCAAGAGCTATCTTTTATTCATGTTTTGATGCTGAATGTTACTTTACTTTGTTTAACATGGATTGGTTAGTTCTATGGACACTTATGCATGCATTTAGACGGTCAACTTTCTCCCTCTTGCTAGCCCAAAAATTCCAACAAGTAAAAACTTGTTTTCCAACACCTTCAACCAAAGTTTTTCCAGTGAGTCCACCATATCTACCTATTAGCTTTATGCTATTCCGAGTATGTTTATCATGTTATTTTGTATTATCTATACTTCTGAATTAAAATGCTTATGTTATTGATTGTTATGGGAAAAGTTGGTTAAAGAGCTCTCACGAACTTGATGCACACCTTACTTTTATTGCACTTAATAAACATGACCCATTGTGATTAAAATTATGAAGTTGTGAGCTTTCAACGTGCTCTTTATATTTTGTTGATATCATGTACTTTTGTTTATGGATGCTTATCATGGTGCCAAATAAATGTGGAAACTTAGTGAGTTTAATGAGTTTGTATAAATGGCTAGAGAGACGCCTGGGCCGCTAATCTAAGCCATGCATCATTCATGGTGGAAATTTACTTACATGCTATGGTGAACTTCAGTGATGCACCCCACAATAAAAAGCTATAACAATAGTAAATAAAAAGGGTGTGGAGATTGTTCATTTTGTTTGTTTGTCTTGTCATTTTGACATGGGCTTGTTCCATGTCCTGAGGCAAGAGGTACCCCAGTTGACGCTCTTGATGACGCTATTATATTACTTACAATAACCTTAACTTGAACTTGCTTTTGTGTCCCAAGTTGAGTAACACCATGGTGTAGGTACTCGTATTCACGGGGCATGAGACATTCAACCCATACTTTGTCAAGAATACTACTCATATTTGCTTTCACTTTAAACTTTAACCATTCAAGATGCTATGATAGGGGTAATAAGAGCTTGACACCAATGAATACCACATTGCAAACATTAACTTAAGTAGAAGCATTTGGAAGTTAGATGAAACTTATTCATGTTTTACCTCTACTCATTTATATATCTTTCCAAAGTGTCCACCTTTTATATTCAGATTTACTAGAATACTCTATGACCATTATAGGATGTTTTTACTTTTCATTATGCATACATTTGGTCCATAGTACTTTCTTCTATGTTACACTTTGTGAATTATCATTGAACATCCTTACATTGAATATTTGATATCACTTCATAATCTATCTTGTATATTGTTACTCCTTTGAAGAATGAATCATTTGACTCTATGTAGCAATAGTAATCATCTTTGATATCCTTTGATAGTATTAAATTGCAAAGTCCATGTTAGTTTTATCACCTTCATACTCGAGGACGAGTATAGGTTAAGCTTGGGGATGTTGATGCATGTAAAATGCATACATGAACTTTGCATTATATTACTTATATTTCAATCATATTTGCATCATATAAGGGTTATATCATTGTTTTATATTGATTTTGGGAATATTTCATTGTTTCCCTATTTTTCTGGAATTAACCCTGCACAAGCAGAAACCCTATTTTCTATATTTTGATGTTTCAGGGACCCAAACGACGTCCAAATGACCTAGAAAATTTACGAGAATCAGTTTTTGGAAAGAACGAAGCGTGGGAGCGAAGGAAACGAACAAACGGAGGCCCGAGGGCCAAGTTGAGTGGGCCCACGCGGCCAGATTCCTTGGCCACGTGGGACCCATCAACTTGGGCCTCGTGGCTCTGTTGCCGTCGATCTTTTTTCCCGAGCCTCCGTCTTGACCTAAAAACGACTATAAAAATAGTCCCCGACGCCCTTCGGAAAGGAGCGCCGCAGAAACACAGAAACCATGAAACAGAGACCTGGAGTTGCAGATTGGAGGGGGAAAACTCCGGCGGGGCGCTGCCGGCGTGGTCTCCATCTTCTCCAACGACTTCTCCACCGTCTCCATGATGAAGAGGGAGTAGTCCACCCCTGGACTATGGGTTTGTGGAAGTAACTTATGTATCTCTCCTCTCTTGAGCTTCACTAATTAGTACCGTATGAGCTGCTGAACATGATTACGGTCATCTATGTAATACCTTTGTGGTGGATCTTTTTATGAGTTAATATATGTTTGAGATTGCAATAGTTTTGTTTCAGTTATGAAAGTAGATGCATATTATGTACCCCGTTCTTGTTTACTTGTTTTGATCAAGCATGTGTATGAGAGCGTGTGAGGGGGAACGTGTGCATTAGTTGGAGTAACGGGGGGTGGCTAGTGCGGTGAACGTGAGAGACAGTTCCGCGATCCACTTGGGTTTTTACCTTACTTTGTTGCCTCACTAGGGATAAAGAAAAATACCTTACTACCGGAGATGTGGGTGTGACCATTGCCACTACTCCATGACTAGATCTAGCATGTTCTTATTTTAATTTCATGTCATGATACTTAATGCTATGCTCTGATTTATCTTAATTACTGAGGTGTTATGATTTAGTTCGCATCTTGGTGGAGTATAAGAGAGATTAATAAACAAAAGATCTCTATGTTAGGACGTGATGCCCATATAATTAGTAACTTGTCATGAAACCTTTTTGTTGCAATCTCATATGTCAACTCTAGTGTTCCATTGTCTACCACTTTATTAAAGAGAGAGTGCATTTGTGAAACCATGAACCCCGGTCCATTTTTAATCATAAGAAACACCTTTCCAACAACTTTTATCCACTTTACATTTTCTGCCATTTAAAATCCGAAAATACAAAAACACTTTTACATCTTGCATTCACAATACAAAACCCAAAAATATCATCCATCATTGTTTCCACCATCCTTGCATATTTATTTATCATCATTGCATATTTATTTATTGTTTTGCATTCATTTTATCTTGATATCATTCTCACACCTTGTGCTTGACAACCACTAGGTGAGGTTGAGGGCCAAAACAATTTATTTTGTTTTGTAGGTTTTCAAGAGAAGGATAAGAAGATAAATCTTTCACTACTGATTCCTCAAGAGTTCGATATTAAACCCTCGAGTCACCCCTCGTGGGAAAACCATCTTTCCTATACTATACACTCTGCACTTGGAGTCTCAACCTAACCCATATTCTTTTGACGCAGGTAACTACGTCAAGGGCCATCAAGCGGTGCGGAGGCTTAATTATTCCCGAGTGCAACAATGGTCTCACCTTGAGGTACGGGGCAAACTCCCTGGGAGCCGCAAACACCACACCAGAAGATGCAGGGCATACCACTCACCTAAGCCACAAATGATTACCTCGGCGTCCCACGTGCGTCTCCTCGCGTCATTGGTCTCTCAAACTCGACGGCGAGCTTGTCTTCGCGGCGCCACAAGTGAAGTGCCTCTGCCAATATCCACACTTGCAAGGCGGGGCAGCGCCGGTGAACAGCTAGATTCGTAGCTGCACTTATGGACGGAGGTGGAGGTAATTGTGTGGCGTAGAAGTGGCACCACAAACATGGGTTTGCTTCCACTCACTATCTCACTCGGACTGGTGTCCTTTGTGAACCACCCTCCACTCATTTATTTAGGGAGGAAGTAAGGGGGTGTAACCCTTGCGTCCCACATCCACAAAACCCCTAACCCTGATATCTTGGATCCTACCCACTAACCGGTGTCCCCCAGCCGGTTTAGGTCCAACCTTTGCTTATCTTGGGTCAGTCAGATCTTGCGTGAATTGACCATTTTAAATCTTCAATTGAACTTTTTTTGCTGGTTTCAAAGGCACGAGGAAAAACTTTAAATATTATACTTTTGTTATTGTCTTCAGTAGAGGAATAAACGACAGACCTTGGAGCCAAGCGGGTAGTCCCCTTGGACCGGCGACATCCCACGTCGGACGTAGCGGTCGGTCGCTGATACCTGCCAGAGCACGTCGATGAGAACATATACGGCATGGTCGGCCACGTCAGTGGAGAAGACCTCATCGGTGTCGGGCACGGTGAAGCCCTGTAACATGCCCTCAGTGAGATCGACGTGGTCCAGGGCGACGACGGTGGTCGGAGGTATGGCGTTGCTAATGTTTTGTAGGAGACCTAAGAATTTGTTGCTAGCCGTTATTTTGTACGGGGCCCGAGGATTTAAACGGTCAATTCACGCACAAATATCAACCTTTCCGTTTTTGTACATGCGGTGTGTTGGTGTGTTGAGAGGCGTTTTACTACTCATGGTGGTAGCTACACACCATAGCATTATACGGCGATGTATGCCATATATACCTGTTTTAGCTTGATATTCTAGTAGAGAACGGATTTTTGGTGTACAAAACTGGTTTCAGAATTTTGAAAAAAATATTTTTTGGTCGTCATTTTTAGGGTTTACTTTTTCGTTGACTTTTTTCGTTGACTTTTAAAAATAATCATAACAACCGGGATATGATTTGAAAAAAATTCAAAATACTTTTGGATAATCCTATCAACTCTAATGTTGAGATCCCCCGCCCCCCTTGAGTATTCTCTTTTTTTCCGTGACGTATACGAGTCGGTCAAACTAGGGTGTGTAGGTACCCATGCGAACAGCGGCATTCATTCCTTGGTGTGTTATGGCAGATGACCATAAAATTATAATGATACTGAGCAAATGCATGAAAGTTTAGTGTAACATGAAATAACGGTGTCGGGAAGCAAATGTATGAAAGTTTAGTGTCTTAGAAATCGAACTAGGAACTCACACAAATGTACAAAAAGATACATATTAGTATTAGTATTACACCGATACTTCACTCCTCTTCTAACCCATACAGACAGTTAATGACCAATAATACAAGTCATATTTTTTTAGATTAGCCCCCCCCCCCCCCCCCCGATTTCATTGAAATCGCAGCACGAAGCCATATATATAGCAAGATCTAGGCATTGGCAAACCGGCAGTTACAAAAAATAGTTCACAACGAGCAACAACAGCTACCAAACTACTAAGATAGCAATGCAGAGCTACATCTAGGTCTTCTTTGCACTAGTACAGAATGACACGTACATCAGACACCTCTGTATGGAAGCAGCATGAGTTAGGCGACGGAAAATCACGATTTGACCATTGCTGACGAGGCCTGATAGAACTGGGCCGCGGCTGGCCCGTCAACATTGGTTACAGAGATATTCGATTCTCCGTCACTCATTATATTGGCAACAGTCATAATTATGCGTCCATTTCCGATATTGTACTCTATGGCAACGGTTTGGCATCGATAACCGTTTGCGATGTGCTTGGGAAATTACAGTTGCTAACTCGAAGCGCACATGTTCAATACTGCTGAATTAACGAGGAATTGAAATTGTCGGCTTTCGGCTAATAAAATGGGATTGGAACCGCGTGAAGCTAGGCAGATCTCGCATTCTCCCCTTCGTTCTCTCCTATGTTCTCTAGCACAATGATACGTCTCAAACGTATCTATAATTTTTGATGTTCCATGCTTGTTTTATACCAATTGCTACATGTTTTGCATCTACTTTATATCACTTTTATACATTTTTTGGGACTAACCTATTAACAAGATGCCGAAGTGCCAGTTCCTGTTTTCTGCTGTTTTTGTATTCCAGAAAAGCTAGTCTGGAAATATTCTCGGAATTGGACGAAACTACACGGGGGTGTCTATTTTTCCAGAACACGCCTGACGGAGCGAAGGAGCAGCAGAGGAGGGCCACCAGGAGGCCACACGCACCTAGGGCGCGGGCCCCCTAGGCGCGGGCCCCCTTCTGCCGCGCCCTAGGGTGGTGTGGGCCCCTCGGGGTCCGCAGCCGCCGCCCTTTCGCCTACTTATTCCCCCCGATGCGAAAACCCTAAGGACCTGAGCAAATATCCACGAAAAGATCTAGAGACGCCGCCGTCGTCAACCCTAGCTCGGGAGGGTTCAGAACCTCTTCCCGGCACCCTGCCAGAGAGGGGAATCGTCACCGGAGGCTTCTACATCGCCATGCCTGCCTCCGGAGTGATGCGTGAGTAGTTCATCCTTGGACTACGGGTCCATAGCAGTAGCTAGATGGTTGTCTCTCCACTTTGTGCCATCATGTTTAAATCTTGTGAGCTGCCCTACATGATCAAGATCATATTATTGTAATGCTACATGTTGTGTTTGCTGGGATCCGATGAATATTGAATATTATGTCAAGTTGATTATCAATCTATCTTATATGTTATTTAAGATCTTGCATGCTTTCCGTTACTCGTAGATGCTTTGGCCAAGTAGATGCTTGTAACTCCAAGAGAGAGTATTTATGCTAGATAGTGGGTTCATGTCTCCGTTTAACCTGGGACAGTGACAGAAAATTCTAAGGTTGTGGATGTGCTGTTGCCACTAGGGATAACCTAACGATGCTATGCCCACGGGCATATGTGTTTGTTTACATTACGCACTTTACTTAATGCAATTATCCGTTGCTTGCAACTTAATACCAACGGGGGACTCGGATGACAACCCGGCGGTGGATTATTAGTCATAGATGCTGTTGGATAACGGTCTATGTATTATGTCGTAATGCCCAATGAAATATCATAGTAGTCAACATGTCATGTATATGCATTGTCATGCGCTCACTATTCGTCAATTGCCCAGCTGTAATTTGTTCACCCAACATGTTAGTTATCTTTTATGGAGAGACACCACTAGTGAACTGTGGACCCCGGTCCATTCTTTTAAACTGATTAAACAACCACAAACTGCAAACTGTTCTTTTTTCATTCTCTGCAATTTAATACTCATTTTCCACACCATACGTTTAATCCTTTGTTTTCAGCAAGCCAGTGAGATTGACAACCTCACTGTTTCGTTGGGGCAAAGTAGTTTGATTGTGTTGTGTGCAGATTCCACGTCAACAGTCCAGACTCCCTTCGACAGCTATTTTTCTAGCGCCGTTGACAACCTTCTGAAGAGTTGCTGCTCCTACTGGTTCGATAACCTTGTTTTCTTTCTGAGGGAAAACTTGCTGCTGACTACATCATACCTTCCTCTTGGGGTCTCCCAACGAACGTGTGTTTCACGTCATCAAGCTATTTTTCTGGCGCCGTTGCCGGGGAGACAGCAGTCTTCTGCAAGGGGAGTTTCACGCTTCCAATCTCTTTACTTTGTTTTTGTCTTGCTTAGTTTATTTTATTTTATCTTGTTTGCTTTCAATTATCAAAAACACAAAAAATTAGTTACTTGCATCTAGTTTACTTTCAAGTTATTTTCTGTCCTGTTTTTAATTCTGCTAAAATGAGTACTCCTGAGAACACTAAGTTGTGTGATTTCACTAGCACGAACAACAATGATTTCATATGCACACCTATTGCTCCACCTGCTGCTTCAGCAGAATTTTATGAAATTAAACCTGCACTTTTAAATCTTGTTATGAAAGAGCAATTTTCTGGTGTTAGTACTGATGATGCTGCTCTTCACCTTAATAACTTTGTTGAACTTTGTGAAATGCAAAAGCTCAAGGAAGTATATGGTGATATTATTAAACTGAAACTTTTTCCTTTCTCCTTGAGAGGACGTGCTAAAGAATGGTTGCTATCTTTGCCTAGAAATAGTATTGATTCATGGACTAAATGCAAAGATGCTTTTATTGGAAAATATTATCCTCCTGCTAAAATTATTTCTTTGAGAAGTAGCATAATGAATTTTAAGCAATTTGATAATGAACATGTTGCTCAAGCATGGGAGAGAATGAAATCATTGGTTAAAAATTGTCCCACTCATGGACTGACTACTTGGATGATCATCCAAACCTTCTATGCAGGATTAAATTTTTCTTCAAGGAATTTATTGGATTCGGCCGCTGGAGGTACCTTTATGTCCATCACTTTGGGTGCTGCAACAAAGCTTCTTGATGATATGATGATTAATTATTCTGAGTGGCATACCGAGAGAGCTCCAACAGGTAAGAAGGTAAATTCTGTTGAGGAAACCTCTTCCTTGAGTGCCAAAATTGATACTATTATGTCTATGCTTGCAAATGGTCAAACACATGTTGATCCAAATAATGTTCCTTTGGCTTCTTTGGTTGCTCAAGAAGAGCATGTCGATGTGAACTTGTGGCGCCCTGACCCGACTGCTATACATTGATGCTGTGTCACCGGTTAAGCGATACAACCGGAGGTTACGGGTTTACCAATCCCCGGCCAAAACCTTTGGCAGGCGTTGCTGGGTACACCTCACTCCAGACAACGCAACACCCCGATTGATGCCTCAACACAGGCACAACTATCAAAGCATAATAGTAAGATCAAGACTTGTGGAACAACTGGCACATCACAGACTCTACGACACGAAAACATATAGTGCAACTCTTATACAGAGAAAGATAGCAAAGACAACCAGAGGTCACAGACCCAACATTACAACAAGCGGAAGCGAAATAGGTTGTTCTAAACAACAAGAACCAAAATATGGCCTAAGAGGCCTACAAATAAACATCCAGCGCCAGCTGTTCCAGGATGTCCCAAGCTGCCACCTGGGAACCCCAGACTACTCGTCGACGTTCCTGAAACAAAGCAAAGACGTTGAGTTCGACGAACTCGCAAGATTAAGAGCTAATATATGCTCGAATGAAGCTTTCAAAGTTTTATGGCTCTTTTGCATAAAGCTGATTTTATTGAAATAAACAAATAATCCATGGCATCGACTAATCAGAGTAATTTTAAAGAGAGGTAAGAAGTAACTCTTTTCTTTGAGATCACTTTCTCAACAACAACCATCATCATCACTTGTACCTGTTCATCAAAGGCACCTCCCCGAATCACCCTCGAGGAAGTCAACCTTGCATTCTTAAGTGGCACCTCTAGTACCCAAGTTTTAATCATTCCGTTAAAGTCATTCTATGATCCTACCTTCACTTCCCAAGTCGTCCATAACCGCGGACACGGCTTTTCGAAAAGATTTATCCCTGCAGGGGTGTACAAAGTGGAAGTCCCCGGAGTCCCGAAGGGCCCCAGCTCCTTCGCCACGCGTACCGCCAGACTCATTGCCTACGCTTAGCTCTCTTCCGGGGAAAGCCGGCTGAGTGTGAAACGGCTACAACCTTTACCTTGTTAAGGACTAACCCAGGATCATCAGTGCCGGTAGGACTGCCAGGATCACAACACCCCGTCCCACGGACACTTATTTTTCCTAACACCACCATCCTCATCTCAGTCTTGGCCACCATCTTCACGCACACGCAAATGGAAAGCCAAACTAGAGGACCCTGGCTAGTCCCGCTCAAGTTAGTTGGTCGATGGGGTTCCATATAGCCCACGCATGGTTGCACGCTCAACTTGGTTCAAGAGGTAAAGAACTCGCACCTAGGCGGCGAGAACGAGACAACCCACCACATCCCATGTGGCCTCTCATCCCCACCTTCTTAGCATTTTATTATCCATCTCCACAACTCTCCACCATCAACATCGCGGTCACAAGTCAACACCTGTTTCCAGCATGTACCACCATAGTACCACTAGGCATTTAACTAAGCATGGCTAAGCATATACATAGCAAGTATAATTATCTCGGGCCAACACTTCAAACCTGTGGTTAGTAGGAAGGATACAGGTAATGGCAACAGGATTCTAATGCAACTAGTAGGATACTCTAATCCAGGCAAAAGACATTTAGAACCGCATGCACTATTATAGTGGAGAAAATAATTGCGGAAAATAGGATAAGATATGCTCAGAGGGGGGATTACGCTTGCCTTGTCGAGCGGCGAGTAGTACGGATCTTCGGGGTATTGCGGAGTAACCCCGGCGGCTTGATCTATCGAAACATAACACGGAAAAACAAATCAATCACCACACATGTGTACCATGCAATGCACAACCACATGATGACATGTCATGTTTATGCAATGATAGCATCATTTAGTTCATCTAGCAACATTAAATGGAGAGCCAAATAATTAGTGCAATTATTTGGAAGCAACCCCATGTTTAACTTAATGACCACATTGTTCATACATTTATTACATTACTAAGAAGTGGCTCAAATATGCATGAACATGGCATGAATTGATAGGGTTTGTTCTTCTGATCATTTTGGTACCTCGAACACATTTTTCGGATGTCCGGTTAAAAAGTTATTACTTTTAGAATTTCCTCTTTTTAATTGTTTACTTTTAATTATTTTAATTTCAACAACTATTAAAAGTTATTTTCTCGGATTCGAGAGAGATGGACGACGTTGTTGAATCATCGGTGTTGGATATCCCTAAGTGTGCGAGGGAGGAGCCGGAGTCATGTGCTAGAGGGGAAAAAGGAAAAAGAACTGCAGGGGAAAAAAAACTGTGTACCCGGCTGCCAGCCCGGTTCAGCCGGTTAGCAGGCCGGCCTGCTAACAGAGCTGCCCGGCAGCCCGCCCGGTTTGGGCCGGCTCCTGGACCGGCCACGCGACAGAGAGTGACGGCCTGTGGCCCGGTTCAGCCGGGTGCACGACCGGGCGTGCAAGCTCGTCGAGCTACGGCGACGGGGAGCAGAGACGGTGGCGAGCGGCTCCGGCGAGGTTGCAGAGCAAGGGGAGAGAGGGAAGAAGGGCCAGCGAGGGAGTAGCTCACCAGGAGCACGCAGGCGTGGTCGGTGAGGGTCGGGGTCGACCACGGCGGCCGGAAGTCGTCGAGAACGAGCGCGGCGAGCGACGGACGGTCGTCGGGAAGACGAGCTCGATTAGCTTGGTTCCGCGCCTCCCAGCATGCGTGCGACGGTGGTGGAGGTACAGGGCGACGCGGCGATCCTTTCTGTGGTCCTCGATTTAGGCGGGGCGGCTCCAATCGGCGACAAAGCGGCGGCGGAGCTCCGGCCTGCAGCGAGGAAGACGGAGATGGCGCGGCGAAACGGGGGCGTCCCGGGCCGATTCCTCGGTCTAGGCGGAGGAGCGGACCACGGCGGAGGTTGCTGTGTTCGTCGATTGGCTCTCCGGTGCCTCTAGCAACGGCGACGAGCTCGACAAGCAGGGCGGCCATGTCGCGGCCGTGCGAGGCTTGTGGGGAGAGGGATGGGGAACGAGGGAGGAGCTGCAGCGAGTGGATAGGGCAGCGTGGACTCGTGGTCCTCCTCCTCGCAGGAGAGGCAGGGCAGGGGCGGCGAGCTGGTTCGGTGCGGTGCGGTGCGAGCTCTTGCTTCGGTCGCTACAGAGCAAGAGGAGGAAGAAACAGATTTTTTTTTTACAAAGAGGTCCCTGGAAAACTGGTGGCCATCACGGATAGGTCCTTTTCCATTTTTCTTTTAAAATCTTTTAAGACAGCAGCACTTTGGGGATTTAAAAGAGGCACTTATATATTTTAGAAAAATATGAGAAAAATCACATAGCCTCCCCCTAACATGTAGAGGCTCCACGAAAATTGGCGTTTGAAAATAAAATAGTTTGGTCCCACTTTGCTCATAGGTTTTATTTATAGCCATTTTCTAAATTCCTCAAAATATACTCTTTTAAGAATTTTAGAGCAAGACCAAAATAGTATTTTGAACTCCTGGAACTTCCTTGACAAATATAGGATGTCAAGATATTTTTTTGTTTGCAAGTTTGAAAACTCTCAAATGATTGAATTTGTAAACCAAGCAATACATATTTGAGGTTTTTCAACGTTTTAAAAGCTTGAGCATTTTCAAATAAGGATGCCATGATGCAATTAACACAAAAGTGAAAAAAATTAGCACCCATTTTTAGGTTTACTAATTTTGGGCTGTTACAACTCTACCCTCCTTACAGGAATCTCGTCCCGAGATTCTAAGAGTAGGAAAGAGGGAGAAGGTTACGAGGTACTACACGACCTTCTTGCTTTGAGTGGCTTCTCTCTCAAAGAGGTTGATCAAGGGCAGCATGAAGATCTTCATCGGCTTCACTTCAAGGTCAATGCTCCGCTACACCACTGGAACAAAGGAAGAACTCTGGAAGGATGGTTTCTTGCGAGGATACTCAACCGAGCACCTCCTAGTGGAACTTAGGATGAGACTCCAAGCGTCCATTGAACTGACGGTTAGGAGACACATGGAGGTAACAGAAGAGTGCTAGGAGGTTTCCAGATGGTAGATAACGATTCTCAAAAGATGGAGAAAATGAATTTTCACAAGGCCTTGAATTTCTGAAGACGAGAGGTAAACAAGATTCCAACGGAGGAGGAGGCAACTAGTACTAGACGGCTTGAGTAGAACTTTCCTCACGGAGTAGCATTTCAAACCACGGAAGAAAGATCGGGAAGATGGACCAAGAGAATTTAGAAACTCCGGAAGCGATAGTATCAGGAAAAACTCCTTGATATTCTAGACATCGGAGTCGAGATTCTTGAGGATCACCAACCTTCGTTTCTGATTGCGGGTCAGATCTGGTTAGGTGTAGAGATACTTCGGACTTGACACGAGTAGGAATTGACAGCTTCTACAAAGGATACCAACGGATTACAAGCTAGAACCCCAAGAGCTAACTCCAAGGAGGAACGAGATTGCAGAACCCACGTATGAGCAACTTGTCAGAAGACATCTGCACTTACATGAATTACTTGCAATGAGACACAGATGAGCCGTTCTTGGGAAACATCAAAGAATGAAGAGATTTCTTGTAATCCTTGTCATTCTTGAACAGTTCCGCTAGTGGCTTGGAGGCATAGATGAAATTTCTCAAGGAAGGGAGGTGACAACGTACCATACCAAGAGGATTGGCACACACGGGATTGAGTTGGGATGATTCCGAGGAGACAAGCCAACTTACTCGGATCCACGGCGACATATTCCGGCAATTGCACGTGGACCAGAGAAAGTCATTTCTAACTTCGAGGACACATGCCTTGTGACGAAAGAAGTTAGTGCTAACAAGTTTACAATGCCACGCCCGCTATTCCATATAAATCTCCGCAAACATAGACGAAATAAGAGGTAGTTGATGGACTCAACAACCAACTTATCTCGTTACTCCAAGATGGTCGACTTATATGTCACATGAACTGCATAGACATTGCTCAGATTAACACATTCCCGTAGGTCGATCGGAGTTTGATTTGACGATCGCCCAAATCAAATCAAAAGAAGAGGGAGGGTAGCATATCCAAAGAGGAGATACCACCTTGTTTCAACATGACAGACTAGACATCCCCTTGAGAAGGAACTATCACCGATAGAGAAATAATTCAGGACATCCAACACGAAAGGAGTTGTTCAGAGAACCAGAAAAGAGTTGTCCGTGATGTTGAGCTTGGACAGACGACAACCTGGCGATACTTCTGGAAGGAACAACAGAATATCACGATCCATCAACAGGATATCATGACATAGCGGTGGATCCGGAGTTCGAGAGAGGAGCATGCCTTTCGAGGCACAAGAGAGATAGTCTTGGGAGTTTCGGCGCGAACCTAGCTCTTTGACCGAGGAAGAGCACCGGAGAGAAGGAACTTGGGAACATAGTCAAACTCAGCCTATTGATCGGCTAACCAATCATGCTAAGGAGGACAAGAAAGGTCTTCGGATTTCCGCGCAGTAAGAGCTGCAGAGAATATCCGATAGCCACATCATTGCTCACGTCTTATCATTCTGGAGTAACAAGTCACTCGGAGAACAAAGAGTAACAAGTGTGAGAGCATCACTTCATCACGAGGGTCATAATACTTAGCACGACCACATGATATTAAAGAGTGTGACACTCTAAGGTGGAGCAGAACAAACGCTAGACAAGGCCCCTTGTTCCGCGGAGTACAATACTTTGACCTGGTCCGAGAAGTGGACAAGATACTGGAGTTTGTTTCTCCTAACAAGACGAAGTGGAAGGTCTTGACGAATCAAGACAGTGACTTGCATCGGATCACACCAATGCACGGTGAGAATAGGACGGTCGGACGGAAGACACGGGTCAGAAAGAAGAGCAAGAGTAACAAACATACTCAGGAAAATCCGAAGATGTTGGAGATGCACCGGTTATTACTCAACTGTGATAACCATGCCCAAAAAGGAGAGATGCAGAAAGTCACGAACATAGGTGGGAGATGTGCTAGGAGAATCCTTGCCGTAACCCCAATGGTTCCAAGGCAAAACCTAGAGCAAGGCTAGGGAAGTACTGAAGTGGAGTAGCCAACGGAGGTGCGGTAATTTTAGGTTCAACCATTTACCACACAGACCACGGAAAAGACTTGGGTTGAAGATCAGCATCATGTGCTACTAGCGAGAGTTAAGTAATCCAACTTAACACACACTAGTTGGCACAATCCGGGACCTTATGTTCAAGTCCTTGGGTTAACACCCAAAAGAAAGGATTAAGAAATTAAACTTGATAGGAATACAAGGGTTCGTAACCAACTGAGTTGATAGGAATTTTCGTCGTACTCCAGATGGTTTCTCGGCACATGAAGCTTCGGATTGTAGCGCGGCGGGAGCAACTGGGCGCATAACACTCAAGTAACAGGTGAGAAGTCCAACCCGCGTTTCTCATCTTTTACTTCAAAAACTTAGGATCACGGGGAGTGAAACTTTTAAACTCAATTCGAGGTAAGATGGCTCCGAGATTAGAAGGTAACCAGGTAAGGAGTAAAAAGAATCCTAAGATGGTTTTCACAACTCATTTTTAGGTTAAAAATAATTTTCACAAACACTAGACTCAACATCGACCAGTAGAAAGGGTTTCCTACAGGCAGTCCTGCTCTGATACCAACTTGTGGCGCCCTGACCCGACTGCTATACATTGATGCTGTGTCACCGGTTAAGCGATACAACCGGAGGTTACGGGTTTACCAATCCCCGGCCAAAACCTTTGGCAGGCGTTGCTGGGTACACCTCACTCCAGACAACGCAACACCCCGATTGATGCCTCAACACAGGCACAACTATCAAAGCATAATAGTAAGATCAAGACTTGTGGAACAACTGGCACATCACAGACTCTACGACACGAAAACATATAGTGCAACTCTTATACAGAGAAAGATAGCAAAGACAACCAGAGGTCACAGACCCAACATTACAACAAGCGGAAGCGAAATAGGTTGTTCTAAACAACAAGAACCAAAATATGGCCTAAGAGGCCTACAAATAAACATCCAGCGCCAGCTGTTCCAGGATGTCCCAAGCTGCCACCTGGGAACCCCAGACTACTCGTCGACGTTCCTGAAACAAAGCAAAGACGTTGAGTTCGACGAACTCGCAAGATTAAGAGCTAATATATGCTCGAATGAAGCTTTCAAAGTTTTATGGCTCTTTTGCATAAAGCTGATTTTATTGAAATAAACAAATAATCCATGGCATCGACTAATCAGAGTAATTTTAAAGAGAGGTAAGAAGTAACTCTTTTCTTTGAGATCACTTTCTCAACAACAACCATCATCATCACTTGTACCTGTTCATCAAAGGCACCTCCCCGAATCACCCTCGAGGAAGTCAACCTTGCATTCTTAAGTGGCACCTCTAGTACCCAAGTTTTAATCATTCCGTTAAAGTCATTCTATGATCCTACCTTCACTTCCCAAGTCGTCCATAACCGCGGACACGGCTTTTCGAAAAGATTTATCCCTGCAGGGGTGTACAAAGTGGAAGTCCCCGGAGTCCCGAAGGGCCCCAGCTCCTTCGCCACGCGTACCGCCAGACTCATTGCCTACGCTTAGCTCTCTTCCGGGGAAAGCCGGCTGAGTGTGAAACGGCTACAACCTTTACCTTGTTAAGGACTAACCCAGGATCATCAGTGCCGGTAGGACTGCCAGGATCACAACACCCCGTCCCACGGACACTTATTTTTCCTAACACCACCATCCTCATCTCAGTCTTGGCCACCATCTTCACGCACACGCAAATGGAAAGCCAAACTAGAGGACCCTGGCTAGTCCCGCTCAAGTTAGTTGGTCGATGGGGGTTCCATATAGCCCACGCATGGTTGCACGCTCAACTTGGTTCAAGAGGTAAAGAACTCGCACCTAGGCGGCGAGAACGAGACAACCCACCACATCCCATGTGGCCTCTCATCCCCACCTTCTTAGCATTTTATTATCCATCTCCACAACTCTCCACCATCAACATCGCGGTCACAAGTCAACACCTGTTTCCAGCATGTACCACCATAGTACCACTAGGCATTTAACTAAGCATGGCTAAGCATATACATAGCAAGTATAATTATCTCGGGCCAACACTTCAAACCTGTGGTTAGTAGGAAGGATACAGGTAATGGCAACAGGATTCTAATGCAACTAGTAGGATACTCTAATCCAGGCAAAAGACATTTAGAACCGCATGCACTATTATAGTGGAGAAAATAATTGCGTAAAATAGGATAAGATATGCTCAGAGGGGGGATTACGCTTGCCTTGTCGAGCGGCGAGTAGTACGGATCTTCGGGGTATTGCGGAGTAACCCCGGCGGCTTGATCTATCGAAACATAACACGGAAAAACAAATCAATCACCACACATGTGTACCATGCAATGCACAACCACATGATGACATGTCATGTTTATGCAATGATAGCATCATTTAGTTCATCTAGCAACATTAAATGGAGAGCCAAATAATTAGTGCAATTATTTGGAAGCAACCCCATGTTTAACTTAATGACCACATTGTTCATACATTTATTACATTACTAAGAAGTGGCTCAAATATGCATGAACATGGCATGAATTGATAGGGTTTGTTCTTCTGATCATTTTGGTACCTCGAACACATTTTTCGGATGTCCGGTTAAAAAGTTATTACTTTTAGAATTTCCTCTTTTTAATTGTTTACTTTTAATTATTTTAATTTCAACAACTATTAAAAGTTATTTTCTCGGATTCGAGAGAGATGGACGACGTTGTTGAATCATCGGTGTTGGATATCCCTAAGTGTGCGAGGGAGGAGCCGGAGTCATGTGCTAGAGGGGAAAAAGGAAAAAGAACTGCAGGGGAAAAAAACTGTGTACCCGGCTGCCAGCCCGGTTCAGCCGTTAGCAGGCCGGCCTGCTAACAGAGCTGCCCGGCAGCCCGCCCGGTTTGGGCCGGCTCCTGGACCGGCCACGCGACAGAGAGTGACGGCCTGTGGCCCGGTTCAGCCGGGTGCACGACCGGGCGTGCAAGCTCGTCGAGCTACGGCGACGGGGAGCAGAGACGGTGGCGAGCGGCTCCGGCGAGGTTGCAGAGCAAGGGGAGAGAGGGAAGAAGGGCCAGCGAGGGAGTAGCTCACCAGGAGCACGCAGGCGTGGTCGGTGAGGGTCGGGGTCGACCACGGCGGCCGGAAGTCGTCGAGAACGAGCGCGGCGAGCGACGGACGGTCGTCGGAAGACGAGCTCGATTAGCTTGGTTCCGCGCCTCCCAGCATGCGTGCGACGGTGGTGGAGGTACAGGGCGACGCGGCGATCCTTTCTGTGGTCCTCGATTTAGGCGGGGCGGCTCCAATCGGCGACAAAGCGGCGGCGGAGCTCCGGCCTGCAGCGAGGAAGACGGAGATGGCGCGGCGAAACGGGGGCGTCCCGGGCCGATTCCTCGGTCTAGGCGGAGGAGCGGACCACGGCGGAGGTTGCTGTGTTCGTCGATTGGCTCTCCGGTGCCTCTAGCAACGGCGACGAGCTCGACAAGCAGGGCGGCCATGTCGCGGCCGTGCGAGGCTTGTGGGGAGAGGGATGGGGAACGAGGGAGGAGCTGCAGCGAGTGGATAGGGCAGCGTGGACTCGTGGTCCTCCTCCTCGCAGGAGAGGCAGGGCAGGGGCGGCGAGCTGGTTCGGTGCGGTGCGGTGCGAGCTCTTGCTTCGGTCGCTACAGAGCAAGAGGAGGAAGAAACAGATTTTTTTTTTACAAAGAGGTCCCTGGAAAACTGGTGGCCATCACGGATAGGTCCTTTTCCATTTTTCTTTTAAAATCTTTTAAGACAGCAGCACTTTGGGGATTTAAAAGAGGCACTTATATATTTTAGAAAAATATGAGAAAAATCACATAGCCTCCCCCTAACATGTAGAGGCTCCACGAAAATTGGCGTTTGAAAATAAAATAGTTTGGTCCCACTTTGCTCATAGGTTTTATTTATAGCCATTTTCTAAATTCCTCAAAATATACTCTTTTAAGAATTTTAGAGCAAGACCAAAATAGTATTTTGAACTCCTGGAACTTCCTTGACAAATATAGGATGTCAAGATATTTTTTTGTTTGCAAGTTTGAAAACTCTCAAATGATTGAATTTGTAAACCAAGCAATACATATTTGAGGTTTTTCAACGTTTTAAAAGCTTGAGCATTTTCAAATAAGGATGCCATGATGCAATTAACACAAAAGTGAAAAAAATTAGCACCCATTTTTAGGTTTACTAATTTTGGGCTGTTACAGAACTTCATTAAAAATAATAACTTCAACAACAATGCTTATAGGAATAATTTTGGTAATAGCAATTATAGGCCCTATCCTTCTAATAGTGGCAATGGTTATGGAAATTCCTATGGTAACTCCTACAACAATAATAAGGGTGTACCCTCCGATCTTGAAGTTATGCTTAAGGATTTTATTAGTACACAAACTGCTTTCAATAAAACTGTTGAGGAGAAATTTGGGAAAATTGATGTGCTTTCCTCTAAAGTTGATAGTCTTGCTCTTGATGTTGACTTGTTGAAACTAAAGAACATGCCTCATGATGTTAAAGAGAGCAAAACTCTTAATGCTATACAAGTTAAAATTGATAACAATGTGAGGATGTTAGCTGAATTGCATGCTAGATGGGAAAGAGATGATGAAATTGCTAGAAAGAACAATATTGCTAGAGTTTATACTATTACTACTTCTGAAAATGCTTCAAACTCAAGTGTTAACAAACCACCTACCATTAATGGCAAGATAGTTGGTGTTGGTAATGTTTCCACTTCTATTGCAAAATGTCCTAAATTTCCTGATAACTCTAAAATTGTCCTTGATAAAGATGCTGAAATTTCTAGCAATAAGGAAGAGAATAATTCCATTACTTTTGATGATAATGACTTTGATTTTGATGGTTGCAATATTTCTGAAGTAATTAAGTTCTTGCAAAAGCTAGCTAGAAGTCCTAATGCTAGTGCTATAAACATGGCTTTTACTAAACATATTACTAATGCTCTCATACAAGTTAGGGAAGAGAAATTAAAACATGAAGTTTCTATCCCTAGCAAGTTAGAAGATGGTTGGGAGCCCATCATTAAATTGAAATTGAATGACTTTGATTGCAATGCTTTGTGTGACCTTGGTGCTAGTATTTCTGTTATGCCTAAAAGATTATATGATATGCTTGATTTAGCACCTTTGGAAAATTGTTACTTGGATGTTCACCTTGTTGATTCTACTATTAAAAAACCTTTGGGAAGACCTTTTCTTAGGACTGTAGGTGCTGTTATTGATATGAAAGAAGGGAATATAAAATATCAATTTCCTCTCAAGAAAGGTATGGAACACTTTCCTAGGAAGAAGATTAAGCCACCTTATGATTCTATTGTTCGAACAAATTACAATGTTGATGCTTCTTCACTTGGTAATACTTGATGCATGCTTTGTGCCTAGCTAAAAGGCGTTAAAGAAAAGCGCTTATGGGAGGCAACCCATTTTATTTTTCTGCAATTTTTCTTTTATTGAGTCAAGTTTGTTTACTTCTGTAGCAACTCCTTTGTATCTTTATTTTCTCGCATTGTTGTGCCAAGAGTAGCCTCTAATGTTAAGATGATGCTTAATTTTGATTGCTGCGCAGAAACAGATTTTTGCTGTTCACTGTACGAAATTCCTAAAATCACCAGATTGTTAATTAAATCTGAAATTTTTGTGCGTAATCTTTATGAATGTCTGAAACTTTCATTAGTTCAGAGTTTTCGATCTGAGCGTCGTAAGTGCCTCGAAAAAATTCGTCTTTGCGGACTGTTCTGTTTTAGACAGATTATGCCTTTTTATTTTGCATTCTCTCTTTTACTAGTGTTGAGTGAAATTCTTTTTTGGGTGGAAGAGCTTCACATAACATCAGTGGCTGTAGCTAATGTTTAAAGTAACAAATCATATTGCGTCTTTATAGAACATGTGAATTTTTGATTATGCACTAACCCTCTAATGAGATCTACTTTGAGTTTGGTGTGACGGAAGTTTTCAAGGGTCAAGAGAGAAGGATGATATAATAGGATCAAGAAGAGTGAAGAGCTTAAGCTTGGGGAGGCTCCCATGGATCTCCCCAGCATATTTCAAGAAGACTCAAGCGTCTAAGCTTGGGGATGCCCAAGGCATCCCCTTCTTCATCGTCAAAATTATCAGGTCATCTCTAGTGAAACTATATTTTAATTCTTTCACATCATATGTGCTTTTCTTGGAGCGTCTGTGTGCTTTTATTTTCAGTATTGCATTTTATTTTCAATAAAGCTTGACTGGACCCTAGCATTCTTGATTGGGAGAGAGACACGCTCCGCTTTTTCATGAGAATACTCCTATTCTTCACTTATATTTGTTGAGTATTCATATCTAGCGCTGTTCAGCTTTTAGCTCTTGTTTTCATGTATCTCTTGTCAGAGCTATTAGCTTTCTTTTGTAGAAAGTACTCTCTTGCTTCACTTATATTTGTTTGGAGAGTTGATGAAATAAATTGATTGGTGTTTGGTTGGTTCAGAAAATGTTGCATGTGGTAATTGGTATAAGGAAAAACTTGCTTAATCTTGTAGATCACTAAAATGGATAACTTGATGCTTGTCAATTGTTTTGAGTTAACAAGTAGATCATGATTAAATTGTGCATCACATGAGTTAAGCCTATTAGTGAAGAACTACCGTAAAGCTTGTTGAAAATTTGGTTTGCATCGGTGGTACTCTAAGGTCTAGATATTTTCTAATAACAGGGTTTGGTTAACAAGGAAGACGGTATGAAGTCTTATAACGTTTGCAATATGTTTGTCATATAAAACTTGGTGTACGGGTTGATATTCTTGTTTGCTTACATAACCTTGCTAGCCTAAACTCTGTACTGAGAGGGAATGCTTCTCGTGCATCCAAATCCTTGAGCCAAAATCCATGCCATTTGTGTCCACCATAACTACCTATATGTGGTATTTCCTTGCCACTCCAAGTAAATTTTTCATGTGCTACCTTTAAATTATTCAAAATGTTATTATTCCCTTTTTGTGTCAATGTTTACTAGCTCATGAGGAATTAGTGTGGTTATTCTTTATTCTATTTGTCGAGTGGACTTTTACACCTGGACTAGTGGCATATACATCCGCTTATCCAATAACTTGCAAAAAGAGCTGGCAACGGGGTGCCCAGTCCCAATTAATTACAACTTTAACCAATTAATTCTCTTCACACTTTTGCCCTGATTCATCAGTAAGCAATGACAAACAGTGAAATACCTGAATGTGTGTAAACCAAAGAGAAAGAGGGATGATCTGCCTTGCTGGTAGAAATAACGTCCTTCATGGGAGCCGCTCTTAAAAGTCCGTTCGACAGGTAGAATACTGTTCTCACCCGCTACCATTCGTTGACAATTAACAAACACCTCTCAAAAATAGATACTCCTCCATGGTATGTGATTGATGGAAGGCACCCGAGGATTCGGTTAGCCATGGCTTGTGTTAGCAAGGTTGGGAGGAGTATCAAATATTTTATGCAATCTCTATATGCTTTCAAAAACCTAAAAGCTCTAGCACATGATTTAATCCCTGCTTCCCTCTGCGAAGGGCCTTTCTTTTACTTTTATGTTGAGTCAGTTTTCCTATTCTTTCTGTCTTCCACAAGCAAACACTAGTGTCAACTTTGTTACAACATGCGTTATATGCAATGTATTGGACTTGTTATACTACTTTGTGTTGACAATATCCATGAGATAAATATGTTGAAAGTTGAAGCAAATGCTGAAACTAAATTCTTCCTTTGTGTTGATTAAATACCTTTTATTAGAAACTATTGCTTTATGAGTTAACACTTATGCAAAACTGTTTGATGCTTGTCTCGAAAGTACTATTCATGAAAACGTTTAGCTTGTGTGATTCATTGTTTACTCATTATCTATTTGGTAGCAAATTATAGACCATTGACTTGGATCACTTCATTCATTTACATGTGCCTTGCAATATTATATGATCAAGATTATGATAGTAGCATGTCACCTCAAAAATTATTTTGTTTTTATCGTTTACCTACTCGAGGACGAGTAGGAACTAAGCTTGGGGATGCTGATACGTCTCAAACGTATCTATAATTTTTGATGTTCCATGCTTGTTTTATACCAATTGCTACATGTTTTGCATCTACTTTATATCACTTTTATACATTTTTTGGGACTAACCTATTAACAAGATGCCGAAGTGCCAGTTCCTGTTTTCTGCTGTTTTTGTATTCCAGAAAAGCTAGTCTGGAAATATTCTCGGAATTGGACGAAACTACACGGGGGTGCCTATTTTTCCAGAACACGCCTGACGGAGCGAAGGAGCAGCAGAGGAGGGCCACCAGGAGGCCACACGCACCTAGGGCGCGGGCCCCCCTCTGCCGCGCCCTAGGGTGGTGTGGGCCCCTCGGGGGTCCGCAGCCGCCGCCCTTTCGCCTACTTATTCCCCCCGACGCGAAAACCCTAAGTACCTGAGCAAATATCCACGAAAAGATCCAGAGACGCCGCCGTCGTCAACCCTAGCTCGGGAGGGTTCAGAACCTCTTCCCGGCACCCTGCCGGAGAGGGGAATCGTCACCGGAGGCTTCTACATCGCCATGCCTGCCTCCGGAGTGATGCGTGAGTAGTTCATCCTTGGACTACGGGTCCATAGCAGTAGCTAGATGGTTGTCTCTCCACTTTGTGCCATCATGTTTAGATCTTGTGAGCTGCCCTACATGATCAAGATCATATTATTGTAATGCTACATGTTGTGTTTGCTGGGATCCGATGAATATTGAATATTATGTCAAGTTGATTATCAATCTATCTTATATGTTATTTAAGATCTTGCATGCTTTCCGTTACTCGTAGATGCTTTGGCCAAGTAGATGCTTGTAACTCCAAGAGAGAGTATTTATGCTAGATAGTGGGTTCATGTCTCCGTTTAACCTGGGACAGTGACAGAAAGTTCTAAGGTTGTGGATGTGCTGTTGCCACTAGGGATAACCTAACGATGCTATGTCCACGGGCATATGTGTTTGTTTACATTACGCACTTTACTTAATGCAATTATCCGTTGCTTGCAACTTAATACCAACGGGGGACTCGGATGACAACCCGGCGGTGGATTATTAGTCATAGATGCTGTTGGATAACGGTCTATGTATTATGTCGTAATGCCCAATTAAATATCATAGTAGTCAACATGTCATGTATATGCATTGTCATGCGCTCACTATTCGTCAATTGCCCAGCTGTAATTTGTTCACCCAACATGTTAGTTATCTTTTATGGAGAGACACCACTAGTGAACTGTGGACCCCGGTCCATTCTTTTACACTGATTAAACAACCACAAACTGCAAACTGTTCCTTTTTCATTCTCTGCAATTTAATACTCATTTTCCACACCATACGTTTAATCCTTTGTTTTCAGCAAGCCAGTGAGATTGACAACCTCACTGTTTCGTTGGGGCAAAGTAGTTTGATTGTGTTGTGTGCAGATTCCACGTCAACAGTCCAGACTCCCTGCGACAGCTATTTTTCTGGCGCCGTTGACAACCTTCTGAAGAGTTGCTGCTCCTACTGGTTCGATAACCTTGGTTTCTTTCTGAGGGAAAACTTGCTGCTGACTACATCATACCTTCCTCTTGGGGTCTCCCAACGAACGTGTGTTTCACGTCATCACACAACCACCATGGCCTACAACTGGTAGCAGAACGAGGATGTCCCAAGCGACGGCGTGAGCGGTGAAGACAGCGAGGGCCATGTCCCGTGGTTTGATCAAGCGACACCGTCAGACTCGTACACGACCAAGGACTCAGACCCGCCATCTTTGAGTAGAGAAGAAGACGAATCCGATGAGGAGGAGGCACCGGAGGAGGAGGCGCCTAAAGGAGATATGCCCTAGAGGCAAATAATAAATGTATTATTGTCGTATCTCATATATGTTCATAATAAGTTTTATACCATGCTATAGCTGTATTAAGCGGAAACATTACTACACGTGTGGTAATGAAAAACAACCAGGTCCCTAGTAGCCTCTATTTAACTAGTCCATTGGTCAGCCGATGATCAAGGTTTCCTCATCATGGTCATTTATGTCAACTGACAATGGAGTCGTGTCATTGGATGAATGATGTGATAGACATACCCAACATAAGTATCATGACGTGATCGATGTTCAGCGTTATGATAGTTAGAAACATAGTAACCTAATCCTTAGACCGCGAGATCATATTTAATCACTATCTCTGAAGGTTGCCTTGACTGCATCAACAGTCACACGTAACAGGGTGATCATAAAGGTGTCTATCGGGTTTCCGAAGGAATAGGTTGAGGCGTATGATCAAGACCGGGATTTGTGCATTCGAAAGTCGGAAAGATACTTAAAGGGCCCACTCGGTGAGATCACATCGAAGTTTGCAAACATGTGACTAGGTCACAGGATGTGTGATCATGAGAACGAGATAAACGAGTTTTTGTCGGTGACGAGATAGAACTAAGTATCAGGATACTAAAGATCATATCTTGGACAAACTCAGTATCGAGGCATGAAGGGAATAGGATACGAATGTTAAGGTTCAAGCGATATTTATTCGTGGAATGCACAGGGGTCATTATGGGCATCCAGGTCCCACTGATGATCATTGATCGGAGAGGAGTCTCGATCATGTTTGGAGTGTTCCGAACCGTAGGGTAACACACTTAAGGTCTTGACGACGCTAAGAGATCGTTTTGGATTTGTCGGAATCATCGAAGAATAGAGAAGAAGAGAAAACTAGAAGGGGTTCCGGGAATATTCGAAGGTCTTCGGAGTGATCCGAAAGGAGTTCCGGAGTCACGGGAATGGATCGGAAGGAGTTCATTCCAATGATCGTATTAGTAATCGAGATTTATACCGTGCTATAACTGTATTAATCGGAATTGTTAATACACGTGTGGTATGTAAACAAACCAGGGTCCCCTAGTAAGCCTCTATATAAACTAGTTCATCAGTCAGCGGATGATCGAGATTTCCCGATCATGCAGATTCATAACAGTTGATGATGAAGTCATTTTATTAGTGGAATAAAATGATGGACATACCCAACATAGTATTGCAAGAGGATCGTGTCACGAAGTTCATTATTGCAATAGGAAAGTAATATGGTAGTTTATTTCTTAGACCGTGAGATCATATTAATCGCTACCTCCGGAGGGTACTTCGAGTGCATCAATCGTCAGTTCATAAATGGGTGACTAACAAGGTGTGACACTTGGGTATTCGAAAGAGGTATGTTAAGGCCTATAGATCAAGAGCGGGATTTGTTCATCCGCGTGATGGAAAGATACTCTGGGCCCACTCGGTGAGATTACATCCATGAAGCTACACAGCGTATGACTAGGTCATGGGCATGTACTATCACAGAACGAGTTAAGTATCCCTTGTCGGTAACGAGATAAAACAAAGCATAGGATGTTCACGATCATATCTCGGACAAGGGTAGTATCGAAAGAACAAAAGGAATGAATATCATGTTAACGGTTCATCGACGATTATTCTGGAATGCACAGGGACAGTCATAGCCATCCAGGTCTCCCTGACGGTCATTGGCGAGCGAGGGGTCTCGACCATGTCTGGAGTATTTCGGAACCGTAGGGTAACACACTTAAGGTCTTGACGACGCTTGGAGATCGTTTTGGAATTTTCGGAATAATAGAAATAGAGAGAGAGAATGAACTGGAAAGGTTCCGGTGGAATCGGAAGGGTTCCGGGGAAGACCGAGGTAGTTCGAAGTGGTCCAGAAATTGTTTCGGAGTCACGGGAGATTAAATAATATGCAAATATATTTAATTATGTATTATATATTTAAATGTTAATTTAATATTAAATAAAAGGGAAAATTGGGGCAGCCCACCTAAATGGGCCAAAACCCCGGAGGGAAGGCCCAAGTGGGGGCTGAACCCCCAGATGGGTGGTGCGGCTGGGCCCTAGGGCCCATGCGGCTGCACATGGTGCGGCTGGGCCCTTTTGGCCAGCCGCACCACCTCCCCCTCCTCCTTTAGTCCCACATGGAGATGGGAGGGACATTGGCATCCCTCCTCCCCTAATAAATAGTGGGGCATATTAATTGGAGAAAACACACAGAAAATATAATTAATTTGTATATTGGCCGAGGATGCCCCTCCGCCCACTTCCACCCTCTCTCCACCTCTCGTAGAGTGTGGTCCCCTTGTAAGGACTGCACACACGTGAGAAATCTATACCGCAGTACGCCGTCGTGCTGCGGGATTCCACCCAAAAGTTCTACTTCCGCTATCTCGGCTGGATCGGAGAGCCCGGGAGTCGTCACATCGTCGCGCCACCTTCGCCGTCATCTTCGTCGCGCCAAGTTCTTCGCGACCTCGAGGTCGGCTACGTCGTCTACATCGACAACGCTTGTTGCGGGAGCTTAATCCCCGCTATCGGTCTACAAGGGTATGTTACCGACATCTCCTCTGTTACCGCATTACTACATAGTTAGATCCTTGGCTATGTTTTGGCGTACATAAGATAGACAAATTATTGTTTTCTGCTATGAACCCCTTCAGTTCTGGAGTATCAGGGAATTAATAATATGTTAATATGTTAATTATATGAATTAATATATTAATTTATTGATTTACTGATGATTAAATTCGGATTTTTGGTGCAACCCATCTAAATGGGCCTTTTCCCGGAGGAAAAAGGCCCATATGGGCTAGCCGCACCAAGGAGGGCCAAAGGGGCCGGGTGGGCTGCTTGGCCGCACCACATAGGGCCCAGCCGGCCACCCCATGGCTACTCCCTCCCTTTAGTCCTACATTGCCTAGCTAATTGGCATGGTACACCCGTTTCACCTATACAAGAAGAGGCATAGGAGGGATTTTAATATAGAATTAATTCCAAATAATTGGGATAGCTCTCCCACCTCCTGCGCCACCCCTATCTCTCTCTTGCGCGGCCCCAAGTAAGGGATGTGCTCGCGAGAGGTATCTTCGCTGCGGCACGCCGTCGTGCTGCGGGAATTCCGGTCCAGAAGATCTACTTCCGCAACCTCGGCTGGATCGGAGACCTGGGAGTCGTTGTCAAGCACCGTATGTGTGCGAGTACTACGAGGTGTGATACATCTCAAACGTATCTATAATTTTTGATGTTCCATGCTTGTTTTATAAAATGCCACATGTGTTTATTATAATTTTATATCATTTTATGCATTTATTGGACTAACCTATTAATAGTTGCAAAAGTGCACAATGTTCTTGTTTACACTTTCATGTGTAGGAATTATTTGGAAATTGACAAGAACGCAAAAGGAGCCCGAAGGTGGAACCATGATTTCCTAAATCTGTCCCCACCAGTTACTTTTTAAAGATGTCCCCGAACCGACCTGAAGACGACATCAAATCAAAAAAGTCTAGTCGTAAAAGTTTCTAAAAAAAATCCGCTGAGCACCGTGGACTAGGAGTTCGTCCAAAATAGGGCCCACAGCAGCCAGACGGGGCCCGAAAGGCAACCGCGGCCGGGGCCATCTCGCCACCTCGTGCACAGCCTTTCGCCGCCCTTCGGACTATATATTCGACCCGTAAAAAGAACCCTAAGCCGCGACTACACTTTTTCCAGAAAAGACTCTGAGCGCCGCCGTCCAACCCTAGTTTCGGGGGTTAGAAGGTCCTGTTCCGGCACCCTGTTGGGATGGGGATTGACCCACGGAGCCATCTCCATCGACGCCACCGCCTCCATGATGCTCCGTGAGTAGTTCCCCCATGGACTACGGGTTCTAGCAGTAGCTAGTTGGTACTTCTCTCCCATGTTCTTCAATACAATGATCTCATGAGCTGCCTTACATGATTGAGATCCATCTGATGTAATCGGTGTTGTGTTTTTTGGGATCCGATGAATTGTTACATTATGATCAGTCTATCCATGATGTTTGTGAATTATTGTTGCTGCAATCTTGTTGTGTTCATTGCTTGTCACTAGTGCACAAGTGGCATGATATTAAATTTAAAGTATAATTGTTGCTTTAGATTGTATCTACAAGTTGTTGCACATGTTGTTGTCCGGAACCCGAGGCCCCAAAGTGACAACAATTGGGATAACCGGAGGGGATGGCTGTAGCTTGAGGATCACATGTTTTCACTAAGTGTTAATGCTTTGCTTCGGGGCTCTATTAAAAGGAGTACCTTAATTACCATTTAGGTTCCTGATTGGCCCCGCCGAAACGGGATGGTTGGACAAAAGATGCATGTCATGCAAGTTTCTTGTTTTAGGCACGTATGACTATATATGGAAAACGTGCCCTATGTATGCTTTATAAACTAGATGTCTATCATGAGTTAGTTGCAATTTTGTCAATTGCCCGACTGTAATTTGTGCACCCAACACTTGTCCTATTTGTTTGGAGAGTTACCTCTAGTGAATGCTAGGAACCCCGGTCCATATTTAGCCACGAAGTATTTTCTGTGCCATTTCTTCTGTGTTACTGTTGCTGCCACATTACTGTTACTATTACTCTCATATTACTGTTACTGTTACTTTCACGTCACTTTTGTTACTAGTGCTTTTCCAGGTGTGGCTGAATTAACAACTCAGCTGCTAAGACTTATAAGTATTTTTTTGGCTCCCTTTGTGTCAAATCAATAAATTTGGGTTTCACTTCCCTCGAAGATACTGTTGCGATCCCCTACACTTGTGGGTTATCAAGACTATTTTCTGGCGCCGTTGCCGGGGAAGAGAGCAGCGCAATTCACTCCAATTTAGCTCCCCTGTCAACAGTGCGACCGGTAGTCAAGTATTTTCTGGCGCCGTTGCCGGGGAGCATAGCTCTACTTATAAGTTCACTTGGGGAGTACACTCTACCTCTCACTCTATTTTGTTTTTATTTTGTTTTGCTTAGTTTACTTTTGTTTAGTTATATTTTGCTTAATATACTTTTGCTTAGTTTTGTTTTGCTTAGTTTTGTTTTGTTTAGTTTATTTCTGTTTAGCTTTATTTTTCTCATATACCCGAAAATCCATAAAAATTTAAAAACCGAAAAATCTAAAAAAAACTTTTGCTACATGGTTAACTTCACTGAAACTAAAAATTTATTTGCAAGGTGGGTTCACGGAGGATGAGCAAAAATAAGGATGACTCAAAAAGGGAAATATATATCGGAACAAATAGATGGATTGAGATTTTTTGCTGAAAACTTATGATCCAAATATGATGTATCATGGTGCTTTAATGAATCTAGTTGCTTTCGGGGTGCTAACCATTTTCCTTTTCAATGTACTTGTAATGATAATTAAATTTTGTCTTCTTATGCTAAAGGATACTATAATTTTTATGATGTGGAAAAATTTGAAGAATTTGTTGCTTTTAAGGATGCCTATGAAATTGCTTCTTTTCTTGAGAATATTGATGATGCCCCTTGCAAACTTGAGAATCTTGCTATACTTAAATATTGTTACGATAACTACAAGGATGATAATTATTATATTACTGAACATATTAAGAGGATCTTTCCTCTGAAAGAAGAGACTAATGCCTTGCAGGAAACTGTGGAAGAAGAAACTGCTGAAACTGAAAGCTCATTGGATGAAAAAGAGGGAGAGAGTGATGAACAAAAGGAGGAAGAATGGATTAGCTACCCATGCCTACCTTCAAATGAGAGTAACACTTTAACTCTTACACTATTTGATTGCCCTCCATGCTTACCAAAGGAGGATGAATGCTATGTTCCTATAAATTCTTTTGAAATATCCCCTATGAATGAAACTTGTGGAAATGATTATGCTACTATTATTTATGATAATCCATGCTATTTTGATAAATCTTATGATAATCCTCTATTTGTGCTTAATATCGAAATGCATGGTAATAAGGAGTCTTGCTTAGATTTTTTTATGATAAAGCTCTAGATGATGGTTCTATGTTGCTTGATGATATTAATTGTGCTACTATTGAAAATGGGATTAGAGAGGTCTTGACTTTAGCTATATGGAGTCCCATACCTTTTGAGAGTGATCAATCATTTTGTTATAATATTTTTAAAAGTGGGTTTGGAGAGGTCCTAATTAATTTTGATCCCACTAATTTTGAGCTTAATAAAAATTATGTGTTTGTAGATCATGAAAAGCATGCTTTATGTGATAGTTATACTGTTGATCTTGTTCATGATGCTACTGTAAATTATTATGAGAGAGGAAAATATGGTTGTAAAAAATTTCATGTTACTAAAACACCTCTCTTTTTGTTGAAAGTTTTGAAATTGCTCTTGTTTTATATTCCTATGCTTGTTACTTTGTTCTTCATGAATTAATTTGTTTACAAGATTCCTATGCATAGGAAGAGGGTTAGACTTAAATGTATTTCATATATGCTTCTTGATGCTCTCTTTTGCTTTATTTTCTATTTTTATGAGGGCATCATTAAAACTACCATGCCTAGCTAAAAGGCGTTAAAGAAAAGCGCTTATGGGAGACAACTCATTTTATTTTTGCTTTCTGTTTTCCTTTTGTTTTGTTGAGTTTTGGGTGTTGTTGCCTCTGTAGCAACTCCCTTGTATCCTTTTGTTTTGTTTTTTTGTGCCAAGACTAGCCTCTAATGGGAGGAAAGTTAAATTTTTTAGTTGCTGTCCAGAAACAGATTTCTGTCCGTCACCGTATGAAATTCTAAAAAATTACAGAACATGATCTGGAGCTGAATTTTTTTGACAGCAAGCATCTGGGTTTTGTCTACCTTTCATTAGTTTTAAGTTTTCTGATTTGAGCAACGGAAGTGCCTAGGGCTGAAATTCGAGCCGAGCTGAGCAAGCTTGGCTCGACTCGTTGAAACTCGGTCCACTGACGAGTTACTCGAACTCAGTCGTTCAACAAAATGAGTCCAAAAGCTAAGCTCGGCTTGACTCGGTGAACTCGCGAGGTACTCGCGAGTACCTCGGTAAAAAGACAACAAACCAACTTGAGCTGTGACGGACGCCGGTGATGCTGCTTAGAAACAACCTTCTTCCCCTTGCTGCGGTGGTCGGAGGGGACGGCGGTGGGCTATGGCCGGCAGGGACTGTGTGCTATGGCTGGCCGGAATGCGGGGATGGTTGTTGCCGGAGGGGACGGCGGTGGGCTATGGCCGGCGAGGACTGCGGGGAGCGGGCGATGGCGGGCGGTGGCCGGCGGGGCGACTGTGGCGGTGTTTGGCGGTGGAGGAGAGGTCGTACGACGATGGCGCCTCTCAACGACAGCGACATGAGACGAACGGGAGTAACGAGGGAAATCCCTTTGTGCGTGGTGGCCTAGGGTAGGCACGATGCATGGGTGGGCGTGGGAGCAAGATTTGCTAGTTGGGCCGCTTTGGTAATTGGGCAAGATAGAAATCTACACAGTATTTTTACAATTTTTTATTTTAAGCGAGCTAAACGAGCTTAACGAGTTACTCGGTAACTTGGCTCGAAAAGCTCGAACTCGTTTAGTCACAAAATTCAAAACTCGGCTCGGCTTGTTTAATTTCGAGTTCGAGTCGAGTCGAGTTGCGAGTTACTCGTTTAACTCGCAAGTTTCGAGTTTTAATTCCAACCCTAAAAGTGTCTCGAAATAATTCATCTTTACAGGCTGTTCTGCTTTTGACAGATTCTGTCTCAGATTTTTTGCATTATCTCTTTGCGGGCTTTAAGGGAGGCTCTCTACATATGGAGGGCCACACATGGGCTTTGTAACTATAGTAATGTTTTATTGAGTTCTTGCAATGTATCTTTATAGAACCAAGTGGATGTAAGGTTTTGAGAACTAACCCCCTCTAATGAGTTTGTGAGAAGTTTGTGTGAAGGAAGTTTTCAATTGTTGAGGGAACGAGGTGATGAAAGAAGATCAAGAAGGGATTAAAGCTCAAGCTTGGGGAGGCTCCCCTGGACCTCCACCAAATATTCAAGAAGTCTCAAGCGTCTAAGCTTGGGCATCCCCTTCTTCATCAACAAATTATCAAATCGATCCCATGACTCTATATTTTTATTCCCTTACATAATATGTGATGTTCTTGGAGCGTCATTTGTGTTTTGCTTTCAGTTTGTTTTTGTTTTGTTCTCTGATCATATCAATGTTGGATCCTATTATACTTGTTTGGGAGAGAGACACGCTCCGCTTTTTTGTAGAATACTCTTGTGCTTCACTTATATTTGTTGAGTATTCAGTTTTTGCTATGTTAGTTTCTAGCTCTTGTTTTTCATGTATCTCTTGTTCAGAGCTATTAGTTCTTTTATAGAAAGTAGTCTCTTGCTTCACTTATATTTGTTTGGAGAGTTGGTTAATATGTTGGAATAGAAAATGTCATGCATGTGGTAGTGGTATATAGAAAAAGCTTACATAATCTTGTAGATCATTGTCTTGAATACTTGATGCTTGTCAATTATTTTGAGAGATGAATTAGATTAAATGTTTAAACTTGTGGATCATTTACTTAAGAATGGAGTAGTGGAGAAATACCGTAAAGCTTTAATTATGACACTTGTTTTGATTGGTATTTTCTCAAAGTCTAGATATTCTTTTTGTAAAAGCATGTTTGGTTGACAAGGAAGAAAGTATGAGGTCTAACGGTTATGCTTAATGTATATCTTGTGGTCATTCGTGTATTGGGTTGATGATATGTGTTTGCTTGATACCTTGCTAAGCCAAAAACTCTGTACTGAGAGGGAATGCTTCTCGTGCATCCAAATCCTTGAGCCAAATATCCATGCCATTTGTGTCCACCATACCTACCTACATGTGGTATTTCCTTGCCACTCCAAGTAAATTTTTCGTGTGCTACCTTTAAATATTCAAAAAAGTTACTACTCTTGTTTTGTGCCACTGTTTTTAGCTCATGAGAACGTAGTAGTTGGGTTTATCATCTTCCATGCCAAATAATGTTTATATGACTTGCATGCTTCATCTGCTCATCAACAAAATTGCACATTGCTGGTTAGTCCAATATTATAAATAAAAAAATAGACACACCTCCATGGATATGTGATTGATGGAAGGCACCCGAGGATTTGGTTAGTCATGGCTTGTGTAAGCAAAGGTGGGGAGGAGTGTTAAAAAAAATATAAAAGTATGATATCTCGGAACCGCTCTTAATACTTATTTGGTATGGAAGATGTTAAGATCGCTATTGCTAGTCGTTGACAAAGACAAACACCACTCTAAAAATATATTTTTATGTCTCTATATGCTTTCAAAAACTAAAAAGCTCTAGCACACGATTAATCTCTGCTTCCCTCTGCGAAGGGCCTTTCTTTTACTTTTATGTTGAGTCAGTTTTCCTTTCCAATCTTTATCTCTCAAGCAAACGCATAGTATCAATTTTGGTGCAAGTCTACTACAATTTTATCTTTATGTTTAACTGTGAAAACTTTGTATTGACATTATCTAGTGATAAGTATGTTACAAGTAGAAACTTTTGCTGAAAACTTAAATCTTTCTCTGTGTTGGTTGAACACATTTTTCAAAAGAGTATTGCTTTGTGAGCTATCAAGCACGACGAGTTTTATAATTTTCAAATCTCCAAAGTACTATTCATAAAAAATTCTTGGTTAGATGTTACACATGGTTAATCATTGTTTACTTTATTTCAACTAAAGACCATTGTCTTGGATCACTTCATTCAGTTCATGTGCTTGACATTATTATTTGATCAAGATTGTGTTAGTAGCATGTCACTACAATTTTTTTTTTTATCATTTACCTACTCGAGGACGAGCAGGAATTAAGCTTGGGGATGCTGATACGTCTCAAACGTATCTATAATTTTTGATGTTTCATGCTTGTTTTATAAAAATGCCACATGTGTTTATTATAATTTTATATCTTTTTATGCATTTATTGGACTAACCTATTAAACGTTGCAAAAGTGCACAATGTTATTGTTTTACACTTCGATGTGTAGGAATTATTTGGAAATTGACAAGAACGCAAAAGGAGCCCGAAGGTGGAACCCTGATTTCTTAAATCTGTCCCCACCAGATACTTTTTAAAGATGTCCCCGAACCGACCTGAAGACGATGTCAAATCAAACAAGTCTAGTCGTAAAAGTTTCTGGAAATTTTCCGCTGATCGTCGTGGACTAGGACTTCGTCCAAAATGGGGCACACAGCAGCCAAACGGGGCCAAGGCATGGCCCAGAAGGCAACCGCGACCGGGGGGCATCTCGCAGCCTCGTGCACCGCCTTTCGCCACCGTCCGGACTATATATTCGCCCCGTAAAAAGAACCCTAAGCCGCGACTACACTTTTTCCAGAAAAGACTCCGAGCGCCGCCGCCGTCCAACCCTAGTTTCAGGGGTCAGAAGGTCCTGTTCCGGCACCCTGCCAGGACGGGGATTGACTCCCGAAGCCATCCCCATCGACGCCACCGCCTCCATGATGCTCCATGAGTAGTTCCCCCATGGACTACGGGTTCTAGCAGTAGCTAGTTGGTACTCTCTCTCCCATGTTTTTCAATACAATGATCTCATGAGCTGCCTTACATGATTGAGATCCATCTGATGTAATCGGTGTTGTGTTTGTTGAGATCCGATGAATTGTTACATTATGATCAGTCTATCCATGATGTTTGTGAATTATTGTTGCTGCAATCTTGTTGTGTTAATTGCTTTTCACTAGTGCACGAGTGACATGATCTTAGATTTAAAGTATAATTGTTGTTTTAGATTGTATCTACAAGTTGTTGCACCTGTTGTTGTCCGGAACCCGAGGCTCCAAAGTGACAACAATTGGGATAACCGGAGGGGTTGGCTGTAGCTTGAGGATCACATGTTTTCACTAAGTGTTAATGCTTTGCTCCGGTGCTCTATTAAAAGGAGTACCTTAATTACCATTTAGGTTTCTGATTGGCCCCGCCAAAACGGGATGGTTGGACAAAAGATGCATGTCATGCAAGTTTCTTGTTTTAAGCACGTATGACTATATATGGAAAACATGCCCTACGTATGATTTATAAACTAGATGTCTATCATGAGTTAGTTGCAATTTTGTCAATTGCCCGACTGTAATTTGTGCACCCAACACTTGTACTATTTGTTTGGAGAGTTACCTCTCGTGAATGCTAGGAACCCCGGTATGATCACCTTCCCTCCGTTACTTTCATGTCACATAGATAGATCTTGGTTATTGGTGTTCTGTCGGTAGGAATTTTTTTGTTTTCTGCTACGAAACCCTTCAGCGCCAGAGTACGAGGACCCGCTGAAGGACTCGGGCCCACTGTATTCGAGCGAAGAAGAAGACGACTACGAGGAGGAGGCACCAGAGTACGGGGAGGACGCGTCGGAGGAGGAGGAGCCGAAGTACGAGGAGCACGCATCGTAGGATGAGGCGGTGAATTACAAGGAGCACACGCCGGAGGAGGAGCACGCACATGAGTCAACCGACAATAAGTGACGCCATGCCAAGGACGACAATGGCGCAGAGGAACGGCGGAAGAGAACAAGCGGAGTAGATAGTAGTTCTTCTGTACATTGTTATGAACATAATAAAAAAAATGCTTGTTCTACATCCTTCGTAAGTAGGCCCAGTCTGTCAATGACCTAGTTAAAGGATACAGTGGTTCAGCGCGTCCGTTTTTTGATGTGGTACTTGTGCTATAAATGCTAAATATCGGCAATGCTAATGCTTTCACTCTCACACTCTCACTCTCCCTGATCTTAACACAGCGTGGCGGCAGCTCTAAGCAGCGTCACATCTAACCCTCACTCTCCTAGATCTTAGCGGCGTGGCCGGCATCGCCATCGCGCATCTTCCCCGAGCGGCGTTGACGTGGGAATACCCTCCGGGCACCCCACCATTGGCGTACGCGATGCGGCCCAGCCGAAGGCCCACCTGGAGGCCCAAAGAAGCCCAAGAAGCAACAACTTGGAGTGCAAGACAAGAACTCATGTAAACCCTACCTCGCTGCATATATAAAGCAGGCAGGGGCACCCTTTAGAGGGGGACAATACACAACATACACGCATAGCCATAGCGAGACCACGTCTCACACCATCGCCATTACGGCCACCATGTAATATCATCATCATCAATACAGATCAGACAAGCAGGATGTAGGTCTTTACCTCACAATGAGGGGCTGAATCTGGGTAAATCCTTACTTGTCAGCCGATGGAACTACCAGCGCGCCAACTTCTCCCTCTATACGAAACCCTAGGTAGCATAACCATGGGATTTGATGTGGTCACCCCATGTCAATTGGCGCCGTATGTGGGAAGAACGCGCGTTGGATTCACGGTTTCGACGGCTCCAATCTTTATCGACAACTGTGGCTAGATCGCATCTGGCTGGCATGTCCAAGTTCGTCGTAAACAACGGCAACGTGTTCTCCAGTAATTGCCTCGCGGGCTCGACATCGCTAATACCCTCGCACGCGCGGCGGATGAAATCTGCAAGATCAATGGCGGCATCACGCACGGCTTCCATGACCTGCCGAAACCCGTCGAGTACTTCGGCGCTGTTTAACTCGATCGATGCATGCTAGTGTTTCGGCATGCGTCCAGGCAAAGATCGATTAGCTCACTAATACTATCCAGGCGTGGAACCATGAAATCTAGTGCAGATTGGATCCACGTTTGCAAAACTCCAATCCGCTCTAAACATCCAGGTGCAATTCTTCCAGTTTATTCAATTCATATACGTTTCTAATTCAATCAAGTACAAATCTCTTGCTTTTCATTTGCACTATTTTGCATGGACAAATCTGCAAAGGCTAGACCTGGAAGGATACATGCGCATGCAGCCTGAGTATCGTCACTGTTGCTCCTGCCGGCTTTGGCTTCGCCGCGTACAACTTTAACCGGCCACCGTCGGGAGTCGTGACCAGATTCAGGCGGGCCGACTTCCGGCAACCATCACGATCAGCATCGGCCGCCGGATCGCGTGAACCCGACAAACCGGCGACTCGGAAAGATGACGGCGTATGCACGGTGTGGTGGGCATCGCACATCTTCATCGCCCGCTCGAAAACCTCCACACCGACACAGAAACAGGCGCACCCAACACTTGAGGGCTAGCGCTTCGACATCAACGACGGCGGCAACTTCATCGCTGCACTCGACAAGGCGACTCCCGTGCCCTCTTCGAGTCCGCATCGTCCATTCTGCCGCGCCAACTCGACAAGGTGGACTCGGGGGCTGACGCTTCGACATCAACAACGACTCCATATCCTCGACTCTGCTTCATTGACTCCGCTGTGTCGACTCCGGTCCGCCGCGTCGACTCCCTGCACCGCATCACTCCGTCGCGTCGGCTCCGGTCCGCAGCGTCGACTCCTTAAGGCTAAGCGCCGTGCGACTCTGCTTCCGACACTCGGGGGCTGCGCCAAACAAGCCACACATTTTACCTCGGCCGCACCTGACACTCGGGGGCTGCGCCATACAGGGTGTGCAACTAACCTTGGTCGCACCCGACACTCGGGGGCTGCCACCTCCCCTTCATCGACTCCACCGCATCGACTCCCTCCGCCGCGTCGACTCCGGTCCAACGCGTCGACTCCATGTGGCTAAACGCCGCACGACTTCATCCTCGACACTCGGGGGCTGGCGCCTTGCCTTCATCGACTCCACCATGTTGACTCCCTCTGCCGCGTCGACTCTGATCCGCCGCGCTACTCCGCCGCGTTGACTCCAGTCCGCCGCGTCGACTCCATGCGGCTAAACGCTGCACGACTTCATCCTCGACACTCGGGGCTGGTGCCTCGCCTTCATCGACTAAGCCACATCGACTCCACCGCGTCGAATCCGATCCGCCGCGCTACTCCGCTGCGTCGACTCCATCCGGCTAAACGCTGCACGACTTCATCCTCGACACTCGGGGGCTGCACTGTCGCGCACCCGATAAAACACAGGCAAAAAGGCTTTCAGGCTTCGGAACATTCAGTCGAACCTTTATCGACTCGGCTACTTAGCCCTATGCAAAAACCACGACTAGCATAGTTGCAAAAAGACTTCTGAGTTGCGTCTGCCGCATATGATCCTCGGATGCGGCACCCAGGGTGCAAAGGTAAGACCCGCCGATCAGTCGAGCCGACCAGGGCCCGCAGCTGCTGCGTTCACCCTGTACATTTTCGTGCCTGCAGGCATGAAGAAAATCCTGACGGACGCATTGGGTACCCAATATCATGCTGCAGTTCAACTCCTGTAAGACCTCCGTGGCCTGAGTCAAATCTGACCAGCTCTTTTCGGGTTTGAGTCTCGGGACTCGAGCTTGAAGTAGGCTAGTAAGGTTTTTGCCCAAGTGTAGTTAGCTGGTCCCGATCCATCGAGTGTACTAGGCCTACTATGCTACCATCCCTAAGACCTGTCAGACGGACATCAAAATATCAGTCGACGTACTACCGACTCGAATGTTCACGGCAACAGGCAAAGTATTGGTCGATGTGCTACCGACCCAAAGATTCATGATAGAGCAAAGCAGATTATGCCGTGCACCCGCAGATGAGTCCTTGGCCGATTCTTCGAATCGACCAGACACTCGGGGGCTACTCCCATCGGAAGCGCTGGGCGCGCACTGAGTCAAAAGCACCAGACAACGCAGCGAGGGCGCGAAGATGAGCCCAAGTCGAGCACCTCCTTGGACAGCTCAAATCTCATCGACTACTCCCATCGAGAGCGCACTCGCCATCGGCTCGAGTGCTACGCAATTCTCAAAGTCGGGTTCTCTATAGCCCGCACCGGATTTCTCAAAGTCGGGTTCTCTATAGCTCGCATCGGAATTCTCAAAGTCGGGTTCTCTATAGCCCGCATCGGTATTCTCAAAGTCGGGTTCTCTATAGCCCGCACCGGATTTCTTAAAGTCGGGTTGCTTACGCCTGCATTCAATTTATTAATATCGGGTTTCTTACACCTACACTGGATTTCTCATAAATGATTCAACTCTCAAGTCATGGATACAATCATCACCTTGTCATAAACGAACCCGACGCATCGACTACGCCTACTCGACAAGCTGCTCTTAGTCTCTGCCCGATTCTTCGAATCGACCAGACACTCGGGGGCTACTGACGTGGGCATACGCTCCGGGCACCCCACCATTGGCTTACCCGATGCAGCCCAGCCGAAGGCCCACCTGGAGGCCCAAAGAAGCCAAAGAAGCTACATCTTGGAGTGCAAGACAAGAACTCATGTAAACCCTACCTGGATGCATATATAAAGCCAGGCAGGTGCCCCATTTAGAGGGGGACAATACACAACATACACGCATAGCCATAGCGAGACCACGTCTCACACCATCGCCATTACGGCCACCATGTAATATCATCATCATCAATACAGATCAGACAAGCAGGATGTAGGTCTTTACCTCACAATGAGGGACCGAACCTGGGTAAATCCTTGCTTGTCAGCCGACGGAACTACCAGCGCGCCAACTTCTCCCTCTATACGAAACCCTAGGTAGCATAACCATGGGCTTTGATGTGGTCACCCCACGTCAGGCGTGGCAGGCCACGCCTCTCCCTCGAGTGGTGCCGAAATTAGTCCGTTTTTAGTAACTTGAATGTTTAGTATTCTTGTACATCCACTGAACGTAGCATAGAAATCTTGTCTAGTATTATGTTGACTCTGTTTTAGCATATTTAATTGCAACTCTTTGTAGTATCGCTAACTTGTTTAGTACATATTTGTAGTACTGCTGATGATAAATATATTGGGTTGCAGGTACGGTAATTTAAAAAATTCGACTACCATGCTACGCAACATGCCAAGATCGTTACCAACACCGATTGAAGCGGAAGAAGTGTCGATGACATAGTTGATGAAGCCTAAAGTAGGTTCCATCAACCAAGCCTGGTAGAGAGAATGCCGAAGTCCCCTCCTCCTTAGCTCAACATTCTTGATCCAACAGAGTGAGGGTCAAGCGTCAGGATTCGACACCTCACCCCTCTGAGAGTTCGCACACGTACGCCGGGATTGGTTCAGCAGAGCTTCGCCGTCCAAGCTTGAAGCACTACTAGTGTATATGAAGGTGGAGATCTCAACACATGAGAAGGAGAAAGAGAGAGAGAGAGAGAGATTAGATCTAGTCTAATCGGAGAGAGTCCTTCTAAACTAGAGAGGTTCTCTCAATCCTTTTAGAAAAAATCTAACTAGAGAGAAACTTCTCTCAAACTTGTGTGTCTCCAAAAGGAGGGGGTGGGGTCGGGGGTGTCGTGGGTTTGTCACGTCAGGTTTCATGGATGACTTCGTAGGTGTGGGATTGCGCGAGTCAATCGTCTCCGAGCTTAAGATCGTAGGACATGAAGAAGACACAGATTTACCCAGGTTCATCCCGTCAATTTGAGGTAAAAACCTACTTCCTGCCTACCCTAGATTGGTATTGATATGAGTATGAGGTGTTACAATGGAGGCGATCCGATCTCGGTACTCGCTGTAAGTTCTAGGGTTTGAGACTTCTCCCTGTTCTAAGTCCTACGAGTCCTCCTTATATACCCGGAGGCTCGTCAGGTTACAAGAGTTCAACATGGACCCGAGCATCTTCTTGTCTTCCAAGGCAAGTAAACGCCAACCTTCTGGATGCTTCCTTTGAAAGATCGTGATCTTGGGTTGGCCCATCTTCGCATAAGCCCAACAATGATCCGGCCATGAAGAATAGGCCGCGCTTCGCTTGAATAAGTCGCGGGATAATTATTCCCCCGACATTAGCCCCCAAGTGTAGCCTGAATTTCGTGGGATGACAAGCTGCGCCCTCTTGACCTTGCACTTCCTGGCTTACGACTTGAATGGCTCTTTCCTTGGTCGACTCTTGATCACGTTGGGTTGGCCTTTGTTTATGCTTAATGTTGCTTGGAAGATGTATCCTCAGATTGACTCCAATGACTTCTTGTCAAAAAATGGCTTGATAGCTTCGATGTTTGATGACGATCGACTTCAAAAAATTTATGATGATATAACTGTAGCCCCCAAGGATTGAGTTGATATTATTTGACAATCATCTCAATTCTTCTAGGAAAGTTTCGAAGATCATCACCTATAACTTGTCAGCATAAATAAACAACTGTTAAGTTAGAAGCAACTTCAGTATATAACTCTGTACTATTAGCAGTACTTTAATGGACCTGTGGGTAGGTCTTTCTGAATTTTTCATATCCTTGAAGTTATCTCTTGCGCGACTCAGTATTTCCTAGGAACATGTGTGTTCAGGGTCGATAAATTCCATGATAGGCATTCAGACTCGATTGACGCCACACCCCAGTACTTTGGCCGCATAATGCAAGTTGCATCCGACTTAAGGTGAGTTTGATAAGTGCCAGTAGTTTGGCTGTTTCAGGGTAATAAAGCCCCCAAGAAACAAATAATTAAGAAATAGAAGACTTAGCGACTCAATAATATGAGGCGAAATGACCGCTTTCTGTAAACCAGAAGGGTCGGCTTTTATTTCATAATCATTGATGATATGATAACACCAGCTCTAAGTAGCTTTGATGATAATATAGCTCTAGGCAGCTTTGATGATGATACTTAGCTCTGATTAGCTGGAAAGATGATACTCAGCTCTGGTTAGCTGTAAAAGATGATGCTTAGCTCTGATTAGCTATAAGGGATGATGCCCAGCTTTAGTTAGCTGTAAAAGATGATGCTTAGCTCTGATTAGCTTTTACGTGTAATATGGCCACAATTGTGCGATGTTCCATGGGCGGGGCGCCTCGAGACGATCCTCAAGGTCATGGCGATCATTGCTTTCCTCCCTTACATCCAGTAGATAAGACGACCCGTTGTTCAGGTTTTTACTGATGATAAAGGGCCCTTCCCATGGGGAAGATAGCTTATGCATCCCCTTATGGTCTTGCTTGAGTCGCAGCACCAGGTCTCCTTCTTGAAAGGTGTGGGTCTTGATGCGTCTAGCATGATAGCGTCACAAGTTTTGCTGATACACCGCTGACCTTGATGCAGCCAAGTCTCTGATCTCTTCTAGGGTATCCACTGATAACCCACAAGTATAGGGGATCGCATGTAGCCTTTTCGATAAGTAAGAGTGTCGAACCCAACGAGGAGCTAAAGGTAGGATAAGTATTCTCTCAAGTTCTATCAACCACTGATACAACTCTACGCACACTAAACGTTTACTTTATCTAGGAAATAAAACTAGACTACAATACAGGTACGAGAGATAGCTTTGCGAGATAATAAATACAAGAAAGTAAAAGTTAGTGCTGCAGCAATAAAGTACACTAAGTAACCATAAACTAACAGTACCAAGAGTGTGGAAAAGTGGTGGTAATTGTGATGGCTTTGTCCAAGAATAATTACCGAATATATCGGGTTCATTGTCTTCGATGCAGTTTTCTATGTGGGAGAGGCTAAATATACATGCACTCCACTAATTGGGATTACAAGTATTATATGATTGGATTGTTAGAAAGCATCCGCGAATACTAACAATGCATTAAGGTTTCCCCAACCATAGCCTTAAGTTTAAGGTTCTCTTACTCCCATACGTGTAACTAACCGGTTCGCGCCCTTAGGTTTCTGTCACTCCGGCAGGACTTCCCCCTTCGTTTACAAATACTACCAACCCCGTGATGTTTGATCCATGCGCGCACAAGTATAATGGACACCAAAGGACAGTACCATATCAACATACAACTCTAATGAACCAAAGATATTCAACCAAGCAATCAAATGACAAATAAACTACACAAACATGTCATAGATCATAGGATAAATATTATAGCATCAAACAACATGTTTACATATGATGGTACAGAGGTTTGTGGGAGGATGAACCACTGAATACAAGGAGGAGTTGGTGATGGAGATGGCGGTGAAGACGGCGGAGAGGCAGCGTGGTGGCGCAGGGCGGCGGCGGCGCCGGCGGCGGCGCGGGGAACTCCTTCCCCGCCGCCGGCATCATGGGGGAGCGCCGCCCCTTAGCCTCCCTCCTTCATGGCTTCTTGGGAGCCCTCCCCCATGGAGATTCATGGGTATGGGGTGTCCTCCACGAGTTAGGTTTTCTCCCTTTATATAGCTTCTCGGATTTCCGTCATCCCATCTAGGATTGCAGTAAATCGGGCATATCTCGGCTGTCCGGACTCGGAATCAGGCGAATTTTATGTCTAGAACGTTCGCCGTAAAATTTCCTGCAACTTTGTCTTCGGCGAGACTTCCGTGGGACGCCGTCTTCGGGCCCAAACGAGCCTATCTTCAAAAAGATTTTTCAGACATATTTCAGGAAAGTCCCAATTCGACTCCAACAAGGTTTCCTCTTGTATTTTTGATAATTGCTACACATCAAAGAGTAAAACAAGAACATTGTGCACTTTTCAACTATTAATAGGTTAGTCCAAATAAATCATAAACTTAATATAAAAAAAGTGTCAAAGGCATAATATTAACATGAAACAATCAAAAATTATAGATACGTTTTGGACGTATCATCCACCGAGTCTTGTCGGGCTATCTCATTATCAGTCTCGACATAAGCCGCGACTCTTGGCGAATCATGTATGATATCATTTGGCATGACTGCTTCTGCCTCATAGACCATGAAATATGGTGTGAACCCTGTAGATTTGTTAGGGGTTGTTCTTAGGCTCCATAATACGGCTGGCAATTCTTCCACCCAACATGTTGGAGACGCTTGAACCTTTTCAATAAGACGCGGCTTAATTCCATGGAGAATCTCCTGGTTGGAACGCTCTGCTTGTCCATTACTTTGAGGGTGTGATACTGACGTGAGATCTAGCCTTATTCCGTTGTTGGCACAGAATATCTATGTGGTCCTTCAGAAGTGTTGCTCCCATTGTCTGTAATGATGCTGTGGGGATATCCGAAGCGAAATATGATCTTCTTTAGGAATTTGACTGTTGTTTCAGCTTCACAATCTCCAACGGGTTCTGCCTCAATCCACTTGGTGAATTTGTCCACTGTGACTAGAAGGTGAGTTTTTCCATTGGAAGATCGTCTAAAGGGCCCGACCATGTCAAAGCCCCAGACAGCAAAAGGCCATGTGATGGGTATTGTGCGTAGTGCTTGAGCCGGCATATGATCTTGCCGGGCATATCTTTGGCATCCGTCGCATATCTTGACAATCTGCTCAGCATCTGCTAACGCCGTCAGCCAGAAGAAACCATGTCTGAACGCCTTTGCCACCAAAGATCTTGACGAAGCGTGATGGCCACAATCGCCTGCATGATTTTCGTGCAAGATTTTTCGTCCTTCTTCTGGTGACACACACCTCTGGAATGTTCCTGCGATGCTATGCTTGTACAACTCATTGTTGATTATTGTATAGGCCTTTGATCACCGTGTTATTTTGCGTGCCTCCACTTCATCTTTTGGTAGCTCCCCGCGACTTAAATATGCCATGTATGGCTCTGTCCATTCTGGCTGTTCATGCAGGGCCGCGACTAACACCAGATCGACTTCTGGCTCGGCGATGTCTATCTCTGCTGGAGGCTTAACTGATGGATTGTGCAGTTCGTCTAAGAAGACGTTTGGCGGGACCAGCTGTCTGTTGGATCCTAGCCGGGACAAGGCATCTGCCGCCTCATTCTGTCTCCGATCAATCTGTTCAACTTGGAATCCAACAAAGTGGCCGGCGACTCTGTCCACCTCTCTTCTATATGCAGCCATGTTTGCATCTTTTCTGTCCCATGTGCCAGACACTTGTTGGGCAACCAGGTCTGAATCTCCAAAACATCGTATGCGAGTTATGTTCATCTCTTTCGCTATGTGGAGCCCATGGAGCAGCGCCTCATATTCTGCTATGTTATTCGTGCAGTTGAAGTGTATTTGTAGCACGTATCTGAGCTTGTCTCCTTTGGGGGACGTCAGAACAACTCCAGCCCCTGAGCCTTGTAGTTGCCTTGATCCATCAAAGTGCATGGTCCAGTATTTTGTTTCTGCCATGCTTGGTGCAATCTGAATTTCTGTCCAATCGTTGATGAAATCTGCCAAGGCCTGCGATTTTATGGCTGCTCGCGGCTCATAACTGATATGGTGTGGTCCCAACTCAATTGCCCATTTGGCTATTCTCCCCGTAGCTTCACGATGCGGATGATGTCTGCCAATGGTGCTGAGCTGACGACTGTTATTGGATGTTCTTGGAAGTAATGCTTCAACTTGCGGCTCGCCATGAATACGCCAAATACCAATTTTTGCCACTGGGGATAACGCTGCTTAGAGGTCGTAAGCACTTCGCTCACGTAATATACTGGCCTTTGGACTGGGTATTCCTTTCCTGGCTCTTGTCTCTCCACAACCATCACTGCATTTACTGCACGCGAGTTTGCAGCGACGTACAACAGCATGGGCTCTTTATCTCTTGGAGCCGCTAAGACTGGTGCATTTGTCAGCTGGTTCTTCAAGGTTATCAAAGCTTCATAAGCCTCCGCTTCCTAGACGAAGGTATCTGACTTCTTCAACAATCTGTATAAGGGTAGAGCCTTTTCCCCCAATCTTGATATGAAGCGACTTAAAGCCGCAATGCAGCCGGTGAGTCGTTGTACGTCTTTAATCTTCTCCAGCTTCTGAAGATCCATGACGGCCTTTATCTTTTAAGGGTTGGCTTCTATGCCTCTTTTTGATACTATAAACCCCAATAACTTCCCGGCGGGTACTCCGAAGACGCACTTTGTTGGGTTAAGCTTCATGTTGTATTTCCTCAAGTTAGTGAAGGTCTCCTTGAGGTGACTGATGAGGTCATGTCCCACCCGCGACTTAACTACGATGTCGTCCATATAGGTGTGCACATTGCGACCTATTTGCTCATGCAAGCAATTTTTTATGCACCTCTGATAAGTCGCGCCCGTGTTTTTTAGTCCGAAGGGCATGCTGACATAACAAAAAGCTCTGAAGGGCGTGATGAAGGATGTCTTCTCTTGGTCCTCTTTCTTCATCTTAATCTGACGATAACCTGAATACGCCTCCAGGAAGCATAATAGCTCACATCCGGTCGTCGAGTCAATCACCTGATCGATCCGTGGTAAAGCAAACGGGTCTTTCGGGCAGGCTTTGTTAAGGCTGGTGTAGTCTATGCACATGCGCCATGTGCCATTCTTCTTCATAACTAGGACCGGGTTTGCCACCCACTCCGGATGGAATACTTCTGTAATAAACCCTGCTGTTAGTAGGCGGGCTATTTCTTCTCCTATCGCTTTCCTCCTGTCGTCATGGAAACGTCGCAATGGTTGCTTTACGGGTTTAGCCACTGGGTTAACATTGAGGCTGTGTTCTGCCAGCCCCCTTGGCACCCCTGGCATATCTGACGGTTTCCACGCGAAGATGTCTTTATTTTCCTGAAGGAAAGCAATGAGGGCCTGTTCCTGTTCTCCCCCCATGTGTGCTCCATTACTTGCCTGTTTGGATGAGTCGCCAGGAACGAGGTCTATTTGTTTGGTGTCCTGTGCTGCTTTGAAATTGATGGGTGGATCAGCTGAGGGCGTTCTAACCCCACTCATATCATTCGAATCCACTTGCGACTTATAGTTTTGGAGTTCTTCGGCAGCACAAGCTGATTCCGCAAAAGCTGCGTCTCCTTCTTCACACTCGATTGCCTTTTCCCTGTCAACGTGCACTCTAATGACTCCTTTTGGTCCTGGTATTTTAAATTGCAGGTATACATAGCAAGGTCTGGCCATGAACTTGGCGAAGGCTGTTCGTCCGAAGAGGGCGTGATATGGGATTTGGAACTTCACCACCTCGAAGCATATGAACTCACTTCTGAAGTTTTCTTCTGTCCCAAAGGTTACTTCCAAGGTTAATTTTCCCACTGGCTGGGCTGATTTTCCTGGGACGATGCCATGAAATATTGTCGTCGTACGTTGTAGGCTGGGATCTATGAGCCCCAAACGTTTGAACGTGTCGTAGTACATGATGTTTATGCTGCTTCCTCCATCCATGAGTACCTTGGTTAACTTGTACCCCGCTATATAAGGCGCCACGACTAGCGCTAGCTTCCCTGGCTCTCGGACTTGTGGCGGGTGATCATCGTGACTCCATGTTACTGCATGCTCCGACCACCTTAACCAATGAGGAGTCGCTGGTACCACAGCGTTCACTTGCTGGCTCCTGCAGCTTACTTTTTCTTCCCGTTTGGAGGTGTTGATAACTATTGTGTGATACTTCCCCACTTGCTTTGGGTTGTTCGCATTGTTGTGTCCAGCACCTGAATTTTGAGCCGCATTAGAGTTATTCCCGTTGTGGTTTCCCCTGTTGCGCTGGCTTTCTTCTTTCCATTTCTTGTAGTAATTACATTGCGCCTTGGTATGGTCTGCTGGTCGTCCATCGCTCCCTGTGTGGAGATCGCAGGGCCGGCTAAAAACCTCTTCCAAGTTGATCGGGCGGAAGCCACTACCTCGGGCTCTTCCTCGATGGCCCTTAAATCTGCCATTTGTATTGGCGACAAGCCCTGAGTTTCCTTCTTAATTCTTGCGCTTGTTTTGACTCGCATGGTTGCTGTTGTTTTGTTGCTATTGAGGCTTGCTGCTATTTTTCTTCCCCTTGGCAGCAACTTCCTCTTCCTCCCCATCTGATGTGTCCTTTGTCTTGTCTGAACCAGCATATTTGTTAGCCACAGCCATCACCTCGCTGAGGCTTTTGACTTTGTCTTTCATTCGGCCTAGCTTGTGGATCAGCGGCTCAAACTTAGAATTTTTCTCCATGACTAAGACAACGGAGCTGGGTGGTATGTTGTCGGAGGAATGTATGATTTCTGCCACCCTTCTCATCAAGTGGCGACTTGACTCGCCTTCCTTTTGGACGCAGCGCTCAAGATCTTCTATGCTGCAGAGTCGCTTACATGTCCCCTGGAAGTTCTTGATAAAGGCTTCTTTCAATTCCTCCCACGTATTTATGGAATTGGGAGGTAAATTTTGTACCATATATGGGCCGCTCCCTGCAACATCATATTGAGGTACCTTGCACATATATCCTCCGAGGCGTTCAGGATACTCATTCCCATCTCGTAGTTATTTAACCATGTGGTGGGGTCCATGCTTGCATTGTAGTTTGCTACCTTGCGTGGCCCTTTGAAATATTTAGGGAAAGGTTCCGATCTGATCTTCTCTGTGAAGCATGATGGCCCCTTAAGTCGCGAGGTCAGGGCTGTGGATGTGCTTGCTGGGGCGATTACTTCTGCGGGCCGCGCCTGCTCTGTATGCATGGCGACTTAGGCTTCCGCGGCTTGTCCTAGTTGCCTTTGCACGACACCCGAGTTATTCTCCGGCGGCTTGCTTTGAACGCTTCTTTCCGCCATGGCCATGTTGCTGATTGGTGCAGAGTGCAGTCGTCCTCCAGCTTCCGTCATGTTGGCTTGTTGCAGGGCAGCGGTGCTTAGCATCTGTATAGCACATCGTGCCTCGGCATTGACTGGATCATCGCCAGTCGGTATTATTTGAGCCAGGAAGTTGGTCGCTGCATATACATTATCTACAGGGCTGGAGCAATGTCCCTGCGGAGTATGAAATCTCCTAGGTGCTGCAATAACGGTTGCCTGGCTTCCTCATTGACCACCGGACCCAAAGCCCTTGCGACCGGGGCATCTTGTTCCTGTGCTGGCGAACCGGCGGCAGGCGTAGGTGGGAATTCCACCATAGGGTGAGTCGCACGCGCTTGCGCCTGTGAGCTAACTTCTTCTTGAGTCGTAGCGAGTGCAGGGTTGTTCGTTATCCTTTGGCGCTCCTGCTGGATTCTCTGATTTTCTTGGACGAGTTGGCTGCACTCACCTTCCATCCTCTGAACCTCGTACAGGAGTTCGGCCCTCGCGGCCTCAATCTCTGTTGCACGGACGGCGGCGTTTTCGACCGACACCGGGACAAGTAGCGGGCTACTGGGGGTGCCGGTATCTCGATTTCTCCTGCGGTTCCCGACGCGGTTGCTCCTCTGGCCATGTACATCCTAACAGGCATCGCCTCTTGATCCGACTCTGAGGCGGTTTTTGGAATATAATTGGTATAGTTTTCTTCAAAGGTGGGGATGATGGATCCAAGTCGCGGGTCCATGCTTTCCACAGATTCCTCTTCTTCTTCGTCCATAAACATGGCAGCTTCTTCTTCCGAGTCGCTCTCCTGGATTGAGCTCACAGATCTGCTACCAATGAAACCAACGAAGACGTGGGTGGATCCAAACGGGATGATGTGGCCGGTTTCCAAGTAATCAGCCTCTGGCCCCCAGCTTGAATCATTGATAAGGGAAACGCCGTTGACCGTGATGATTCGGCCGACGGCGAGATCTTCAGCTCCTACCATTGATCCTGCGCGGAACATGACGCTTTTGACCGCAGGCCCCACGGTGGGTGCCAACTGTCGCGGGTTTGTCACGTCAGGTGTCATGGATGACTTCGTAGGTGTGGGATTGCGCGAGTCAATCATCTCCGAGCTTAAGATCGTAGGACACGAAGAAGACACAGAATTACCCAGGTCCAACCCCTCAATGTGAGGTAAAGACCTACTTCCTGCCTACCCTAGATTGGTATTGATATGAGTATGAGGTGTTACAATGGAGGCGATCCGATCTCGATACTCGCCGTAAGTTCTAGGGTTTGAGACTTCTCCTGTTCTAAGTCCTGCGAGTCCTCCTTATATACCCGAAGGCTCGTCAGGTTACAAGAGTTCAACATGGACCCGAGCATCTTCTTGTCTTCCAAGGCAAGTAAACGCCAACCTTCTGGATGCTTCCTTTGACAGATCGTGATCTTGGGTCGGCCCATCTTCGCATAAGCCCAACAATGATCCAGCCATGAAGAATAGGCCGCGCTTCGCTTGAATAAGTCGCGGGATAATTATTCCCCCGACAGGGGGGTTTATAGGAGGGAGACTTGAGGACTTGAGGGAGGGGTTGAACCCCTCCTCCCGAACCGCCTCCACCGCCGCTGGCCTAGGGTGGGGCCCACCCTAGGTCGGTCACCCCTTGGCGGTCGGCGCTTTCCCCGCAAGGCCCATTAGGGTTCGACTAGGGGGAGCCTCCCCCTTCATGCACCTTGGCCCACCACCACCCTCCCCCAAGTCGATCAATTGGGATGGTACGGCTGCCTTGGTGGGCCCTTAGGGCCCACTAGGCAGGCCCATGGTGGCTCCTATATTTTTATTCATTTATTTAATATTTTCTGAATTTATTAAATAAATAATTTATATTTAATTTAAATTTTTGTCTAATTAATTCCCAATTGAATATTTCATTTTATAGAAAATTCCCGGAATTAATTACTTATCACATAAACATATTTACATGATCCGGGATACCTATTATCCATCGACAAAATTTCTTCGGACAAATATTTCCTTCATATATAAACCCTCGGACATCCAATGTGTGCTTAATCTAATCTCTCTGATATGAATATATCTAGCACGTAGAAATCCTATTCCAGTGATACTTTCTCGTAGTTCTAGACCAACCATAATACACAACTAACCAAAACAAGTTTAAGCGTGTGACCTCTACAGGTTCGATAATGTGTAGCTATAATTAGATGTACTTATCTAATCACCAGCCAGGGTCAAGCCCGATGACGACCTGAATAACTGCTACCATTATGCGAAGACATTCTATTGAACTTGTTAGGTATAAATATATCATTCCCATTACTCGCGATACTGTACCTTACCCGAGATATAGATCCGTTGATGTTTACCATGAATCAACCATTGATTCATTACATCTTCGTCTATCTCGTAAACTGGTAAGTTTCCTTTTACTCGTTCCCGTATTACGATATCCCACACGATGAACTTCATCATGCATTGTATGCAGAACATATTGGATATCTCTCATGCCGATTGGGCCTAGGAAGTATCTCTCTTTTGACAGAGGAGTAATTTTTCATCTTAGAACATTAGGAGAAATGTATACCTTTTTAATCACCTAGTGACTGCTGTTACGATCGCCCAATTAAGGTCGCGATGGTTGACAATTACCAAAGTAACTTTTCCGGTTTACACAACCCTAATAACCTCATGGTCTAAGAACATGTTATATAATAATATTTCTGTGATATGATATACTACGGACAAAAAGACAGTTTAACAGGATCTCTTAGCATACCGTTGACTTGGGTCTACCCAGCCATATTGTTCTACCAACAATATGCTACTCATTGATGCTGACATAAACAATGTCCTTGACCAGTAAAGAACAGTCATCTTGCATTCAACAAATTAGTCCAGTACAAAGACTAGGGTATATTTTACTGTTTATGTTTACTACACGTGCGTATGAGCTTTTCTCTGAATCATGTATTCAGGACCCATAGCAGTTATAGTATAGAAACATAAAACATAATTAATGAATCAGATGTATAAATACATTGCCATTTGGGCATACATCCAACATAATACACCCTCACTACTATGTTAATAGGGTTTAAAGTTTAGGGTCAAAATTTTATTTATAATCACATTATATTCAGCGACCTAGACGCTATATCTTAAACTCTATTTAAAGTCTAGTAGGGTTATGTTTGAGGCTTATACATTAAATAGATTCTAGTTGACAACTTATGTCAATGTGCTTATCCTCGTTATGGTTTGGTGTAGCTAACTTGCAAGCGTATGAAGTAATAGTATTTTCGGTGACATTGCATAGTGTTTCTATACTAGTGTCGCAAGGTACTTGGCCAGCAACATCTTGCATGTCTCCTCCTCGATGTCTTCCTTCCAAAGTAGCATCGCGTTCTCACCCTCAGCATGCATCACTGTCAGGCGAGCGCAACAGCTCTCCTCTCTTCCTGTTTAATTTTTGTGCATTCCCGGCGAGCAGGCTGGAGACAGAATCGCCGGTAATGATCTTCCATTGATCTAGGTCCACAGCTACTCTTCTCCACACCTCTTGCACCCATGACCACATTTTTCCCTGAAAACACATGTCGTTACGCAATTTCCCAATGGCCCATAGTACAGCAGTGCACACATCATTGATCGGGGAATTTTTCTTGTCACTAAGAAACCATATAGTAGTAGATTCAAAATTAGCTCCTATCGAAACCCCAAGCATCTCAAAGATATAAGCCCAAACAATCTTTGCCACAAAGCAATAAAAAATGATGACAAGTTTCATTTTCAGAGTAAAACTGACAGTTTCCATTGTTGAAAGGTCTCCTAGCTAGGTTGTCTCTTGTAAGCAACTTATTGTTAGCTAGTAACCAGAGGAATACATGCAAGCGTGGTGGAACATGTAATTTCCAGACCGGAGCATTATGCAGAGGAATAATCCCTCTATTGTTAACAACAACATGAAAAGAGCTAACACTATATGTACCAGAGGAGTGAAACATCCACACGGGTGTAAGGTGTGTCCACATCTTCAGTTAGTATAACTGTGTTAATTAGCTGACATAATTCAAGCCAGCGCATATATTGTTCCTGGCACACATTCCTCCTATATATAAAAGATCGTGCGATTCGCTCCCTCTCACGCCATCCACGTCATTTTTAAGAATCACATTATTTTTCTTAGATTTGTCATTCAACAGCTGCAGGAGTGGCATTGGGGAAAAAAAAAGAGGCCAACTAAACAACAGTACTAGATAAGTTGAACTGGTTCACTGGGCAGTAGATCCGGTAGTGCAATTAAAGGTTGAACTGATTCACTGTCAGCGGCCGCACGATCTGCGATGGCAAAACAGCCACGTGGATTCCCGCTCGTGGATTCATACATAAGAGCATCTCCAACAGACCGCACTACACATGGACGTCCTAAATAAATTTACAACGTCAAAATAGCGTTTTAGCGCTCCGGTCGGGTGTTTTGTTTTATCAGACGCGCTAAAATATAGTGCGAATCGCATCAGTTTATCAGACGCACTAAAATACAGCGCGCAACCTGCAGTAGTATAGCAAACAGGTCCCTAACTTTTTACAAACAGGTCCAACTAGCTCACAATCATGACCCTGGGACAAAAATGAAAAGCGTAATCAGGCCCCCAATCGTTCAGATCTAGCTAGCTTCCTCGTCTCCATCCGCCGACGGCCATGTGATTTAGCGTCGCCGATGCCTCGCTCAGCTCGCAAGGGAGCGCAAGGCAGCAACTAGCTTGCTCGCAAGGCAGCAGCTAGCTAGCTCGCAAGCTAGCGGCCACGGCCACGGCCACGCGATTCCAGGCAGATGGGGAGCTGGGCCATGCGGTGGCGCCGCTGGCCTCCACCGCGACGAGCTCCTGCGACGCGCCGGCGGCCTCCCGGATCCCCACCGCACGGACGCGGCGTCGCCGGCGTCCACGACGACGTGCTCAAGACCTGGCCCGATTCCGCTGCCGGCCTTCACCACGAAGCTTGCTCCCAGCGACCCCGGCCGGTCGTGGTTCCTCTGCCCGGCCGCCCGCGATTCCGATGGCGGGCAGCGAGATTCCGGCGCAGGGGCGGCTCCATTGGGGCGGCGGCGGTCGCCGGAGGGAAGGGAGCGGGCCCGTTCCATGCGCAGGTGAAATTTCCGGGCAGTTGGCTTCGCGTGTCGGCTCCAGTTTGGCCCAGCGCGCTGGACGCCACGCACCAAATATGGTGCAAAATGTCCAGCTTCGTCCAGGGCGCTGGACGGTTTTTGCAGCGCGCTGGCTTATAGAGCCCATGCTGGAGCACCGTTTTTAGCCCCACGCGCGCTAAATTGACGGTTTTTTGTGTGTGCTGCTTATATAACGCCACTGTTGGAGATGCTCTAACGTGAGACAAAGGGGCCATGAGCAAATCAACATTTTCACATTCATCTCGACCATAGTACCACGATGTTGTTCAACTAATTACTGTATTTCAGGTTTATACGATAGAAGATTTGGTGCTCCCGAGTACCGGTGATCCCGGTGGTTAAAAAAATTCAAAAACTATATTTATGAGTTTTAAAAAATGCTGAAAAAAATCATGAATGCAGCCAATGATGTATCCCACAAAGGTGAAAAAAAAATATACTTCAAATACGTTGTATTTTGGGCTACAGAAAATGATAAAAGTGTGGATCTAAATATGTATATTTTCAAATCTCCAATTTTATCAGATTTTGTCATTTTTTTGTAGATCAGAATACAAAGTATTTGAAGATGATATTTTGCACGTTTGTTTTAAATTCATAAATAGGGTTTTGAAGATCATTGGCTACATCCATTTTTTCATTTATTTTAAATTCATAAATAGTGTTTTGATTTTTTTTAACCAGCAGGATCACGTGTGCTCGGGAGCCAAAGACACTTTTCGGGTTTATACTTTATATACATACTAGGTTTTGGTCGCGGTGTGGAGCACTAGGCATGACATCTCGTTAGGAGGGCTTGGGCTGCCGAAGGTGGACCTTGTGGGCTTGGAGGCTGATTTGACGGAGTAAACATGGGCCGCAATCACTGTCATGCCAGGGATCAAATCTCCGGGGGGTGCTATATATCGCTCCAGTGCGGCGCTATGAGCTAGCGCCACCTGAAGGGCGACCGATTATGGGCCGGCCCATTCAGCGATCCTGGATTTTTTTCTTCAGAAAATGAATAAATGTCGAATTTGAACAATTTCAAAAAATAAACAAATTTCAAATTTGAATAATTTTTAAAAATGACAAAATTTTGAGAATAAACAATTTTCAAAAAAAGAACAAATTTTGAAAATGAACAAATTTAGAATTTGATTTTTTTCTAAAATGAACAATTTTCGAATTTGAGCAATTTTAAAAATGAACACATTTTGAATTGTAATAATTTTTAAAAATGAACAAATTTCGAATTTGAACAATTTTCGAAAATTAACACTTTTCGAATTTGAACAATTTTCAAATTTGAACAATTTTTCAAAAAGAACAAAAATTTAATTCGAATTTGAATTTTTTTCGAAAGAAAAACGAAAAGGAAAACAGAAGAAAAAAGAAAAACGGAAACAGAAAATGAAAATGAAAAAAAACGGAGAACAAACAGTGAAGGAAAAAGAAAAAAAAAGTGAGATGGGCCGGCCCAGCAGCGGCGCGCTTCAGGCGGCGCGGCCGTCTAGCGCTGCTGCTGGGCGATATATAGGATTTGGCCAAATCTCCGGGGCCGTATGGCTACCCGTGGGAATTTTACCGCTGCTGCTGGAAGGTGATCAAGACCAATGTTCTCGCGGCGCTGCAGGCTGCGTTTCTGGGACGTGATCAGAATTTTAGCTTGCTCAATGATGCTTTCGTCATGCTGCTACCCAAGAGAGATGGCGCCGCAGATATGCGTGAATTTCGTCCCATCGGCCTAGTGCATAGCTTCGCCAAGCTAGTCACGATGCCGATCCGTTGTGGAGAAGGGGAGCTGGAAGGTGCATCGCCGATCTTGGCATGCCTGATCAAGGAGCTACCGTGTCAGTACAGGATTGCAGCTGTCGGTCCGAAGATTGCGACGAGGAGAATTACAGCCCGTGCTCGACAAGCTTGCCAATAAACTGGGGTCTCTCTAGCACTCAGTCGAATGAGAATTAGCTTAATTTTCATTCACATGACATCATCAATCCCAGTTGAAAGTCAAGTTGCAACTCATAATTAGCACGAACCACGAAGCAAGTCCACTTGCAATTTAGTCGAATGAGAATTAACTTAATCCTCATTCGCATGACGTTATCAAATCCTAGTTGCAAGTGGACTTTCAACTGATGCACGAATCATGAAGCAAACCAAATGGTGCAGAACAGTTGCAAGTCCACTTGCAACTTATGACGTCATGCGAATGAGAAATAAACTAATTCTCATTTAATCGAGAATTAGCAAAACCGAATAAATTGCCGTTTTGGAAAGCTAGGTTCTTAACCAAGGACGGGAGGGTGGTGTACGTTCAGGTTGTCATGACCGCGTCCGTTATTTATCAGTTAATAGCACTCGATGTAGAGCGATCAAGGTCAGGGTTTCGGTTTGAGGTGAATTATTACGCCAGAGCTTTGTTCAACGCCTCGGTCAAGATCACGGTGGGTGACGGCACTCGAGTAAGCTTTTGGGAGGACGCGTGGATCCAGGGCAGCGCCGTGCTCCCCCTTGCACCTGCTGTTCTGAACCTCGTTTCTCATGGAAACAGGTGACGGAGAACGGTTCAGGAGGGACTCGCAGGCAATGCATGGGTCGCGACATCAATGGTGAGCTCTCGGTGGATGTTGTGGTGCCATTTTTGTCCTTATGGGTGCGATCAGGGAGGTTTACACGGGAGGGCAGGATCAGTTTGCTAAAAGTGGACGGCCAGCGGCAGGCTTTCCTTAGGTCACCTCCAACGCAGTGGCGCAAACGGACACCAAAATGTGTCCGATTTGATCCGTTTGGCGGCGGGCCGCTGACACATTTTGGGGTTGGGGTGCCCTCAACGGGCTGGCGCAAAAGAAGATAACAAAAAAAAATACATAACAGAAATTACTTAATATATATAGCTAGCAGGGCCCCACGGGCCAGTGACACAAAATACATACTAAAAAAAAGAAAAAGAAAACCCTATGCTACTGTGCTTTGGGGGGAAATGCCGGAGTCGGTGCCACCGCAGCAAGGAACTTACCGTGGCCTCCTACTCGTCGTTATCCGAGAGGATGATGTATGGCGGCGCCACGTACAGGTGCGCCGGCGGCCCTGCAGGCAGAGACGTCTGCGGCGCGGCCACGCGGCTGCGGGCGCCCACGCTTGGCCCGCCTCGCGCTCTGGCCACGGTGACCAGGGCTGTCGTGGTGGGATCACGGCAGATGCCATAGGTATGGCTAAGATGGGGCCGAATGGTCGTTGGGGGAATCCGGGGAGGGTTTATGCACTCAAGAAGTGCACACGCAAGAACACGCAAGAACACGAACAAAGAACCAAGAAAGCAAGAACACAAAACACACCACGATGTACCCTGCTTCGGGGCCCTCTTGCGGAGGTAACACCCCTACTGCAGCACTATCCTAGTCAGTGTATAGCTCAGTGACAAGTACAAGCTGCTCCTCGAGCTGTATGATACAATGGTGAGAACTCGAGGTGGAAGATGATGCTACAAAGAGAGGAAAAGGCACTCCGAGCCTGAACCGAGGTCTCTCCGAGGTGTTCCGAGCTTCCTCTCTCTCTCTCTCTTGATCTTCGATGCTGGATCCTCGATCAGTCCCCTCTAGCAGGAGGGGGTGAAGCCCACTATATAGGCCAGCCGGGTTACCATTGTGCCCCTCGCAGAACACTGTTGCCATGCCTCTGCAACGGTCACCACCGTACCACCGTACCTCGGTCGGGGACAAGACGTGGCTTGCCCATCTCCTGTAGCCTAACGGCAGAGCTAGCATGTCCCCTCTGACCGAGACAGGACGTGGCCTGGCAGAGCTACCTCGTAGCCTTTACCCAGACCTCGCGTGGTCAGCGGTCGGAGACGTGCAGGCCCGCCGAACCCGGAGCACGCCTCTGCCATGCTCCTTGACAGACGCTCCCGTGTCAGGCGCTCTAGTACCCGGCTGGAAGTGACAGGAGCATTGACTCCGGCCCGACCTACAGCCCACACCTCGGTTAGCTCGGCACGGATGTGACGGGCTCCGTACCTGGGTCTTGCGCTTAATATCTTTTACTAGCTCGGATCTTACTTCCTTCCCACAGCTTCTCCTGCACCCACAACACAAACCACCGCACTGAGGTAGTTAGGTCGGCAGAACATAGCTCGGACTGTGAACCTCGGCCCTGGCCAACAGTATACCTCGGACCCCTCTGGGCCAAAATAGGTCGGCCTGTATTCTCCAGGTCAAGATGAAGCTCGGACCTTCCCAGGCCCAAACAGGTCGGCCCTTTCCGTACCTCGGCACAACTTGGAACACCACCTTATGCCAAGCCTTGACCCTACCCGGGGATACTCCCCGACATTAGTCCCCGAAGCTGGTGCGGTCCTACGACCTCGGAAGGAGGGCCGTAGCAGGTTCAAAACAAGCATTACACCACCTCCTAAACCGACCTCCAACATAGTCATGCCGAGGTACCTCCCATACACCACCATCCAATCCGAGGTAGATATGCGAACTGAACTCTCCGAGCTATCTGACTCAGCACCAACTTGCCTCAAGATTTTCCGAGGTACGTGGCGAAGAATCTCTGCCCGGGCTTCGGAATCCGGACCTCTGCCAAGCAGATTCTGACCACACGCCGCCCTCGTCAGCCGGACCCACCGAACAGCGCACCTGCGCACTCAAGTACTTGACCGCCCACGACCCCTCGATTCTTGTGCTGACCAGCGCAGGAAATCCGGGGTGGGCGGTTGCCACTCTGCGGCCCACGATGTGGCCGATCGTGCGGCCGCAGACCGCGTAACCGTGCGCCCACTCGCACACGATCCCGCGCCTCCCGATAACCGCGCGGTAGTGGCGCAGTTAATGCGGGCAGTTACCGCGCGCGGCTATAAGTAGGGCCCCACGGGTAACTTCGCCATCTTCTTCCTCCTTCACTCGCCCTCTCGCCTCCATCGCCACCAGTGCCGCCGCTTCCGGTTGAGAAGAAACACGTTCCCGCCGCCGCCGACGAGCAGCTCCTTCGTCGCCGCTGCGACCGCGTCACCGGCGCCGCCCTTCAGCACCTCGTTTTCACGGTATGTACTCCCTTTCCTGATACCCTAGGCATTGCCCTAGGTTTCTTCCTCTTTGCGCTGTGGTTCTTCATATGTTCTTGAATAAAACTCTATTTACCTCCTCCGGTAGATCTTACTTGCATACTTTTTTGGGTAGTAGCGAGTTTCATACCTCGGATAGATGCTCGCCTAGCATAGATATGCCTCTATGTATATTAGATAGCCGTCCAACTCCTCCTGAGTTAGCCAGATATAGCCTTAGATTCCAGATTCACTTTTTCTTTGCTAAACTTCTGTGCACTCTTCTGCAGATTGATTCTGCCGAGATGTCTCCTCCTGAGACTTCGGAACAAACCGAGGTTCCAGACCTCGAACTGGAGGTCGGAGAACGAGCCGGCTGGGAAGGTTCGGATGTAACTCCGGACGAAATCCAGTGGCTCAGGGCGACTCGGCGGATTCCCGCCGGGGTAGAGTGTCGCCTGCCAGAGGGCGAACTCGAGCCTCAAGTCAAGGAAGGGGAACGGGTGGTCTTCGTCGCGCACTTCCAGCGCGGCTTCGGACTGCCCGTTAGTGATTTCTTCCGGAGCTTCCTCGACAAGTTCGACTCCAGGTTCATCACCTCCCCGCCAACGCCATCACCACTCTCTCCTGCATCGTTTCCTTCTCTGAGGGATACCTCGGCCTCAAAGCCACGGTAGACCTCTTTTCTCGCTACTTCCAACTTAAGCGGCAAGTGATCCCGGATCCGAAAAACAAGGATCTGCCCAAGCTACTAACCGCCTGCGGAGCAGCCATCGTAGCTCCTCGCCGAAACTCCATCTTCCCACGTATCGCTACTCCGGACACCGTTCGCAAGTGGCTCCGGACGTGGTTTTACGTGAAGAACTCCGGCGAAGAGGACTTCCTCAATCTGCCGGCGTTTAACCTCAGCCCTCCTACGAACCGCTCAACTGGGACTACACTCCCCCTCTCACCAGCGAAATCAAGTCCATCCATGGGTATGTTGCGAAATGGCAGGACCCGGAGGACCCTGCGAACGACGGGAAAGTCCTGACGGCTGACGATCTGGCCTGCACATTGTGAAGCGCAGGGTCTCCCCTCTCCAGGCGAGGACTCACAAGATCTGCCACATGAGCGGTCTTTATGATCCAACCCGCCATACGCACGTTGCACTGGACAACGCCGCTGTAGCTCGGCGAGTCCGAGCTATCACCAAGTCCAAGATCTGACGCTTGGACATGGGGAAGGGAACCCCACTACAGGACCAAGCCACCAAAACAGGTACGCTGTTCCGACGTTTTCTTCGGTACTCCTTTACCACCGAGGTCTTGCTACCGACGTTCATCTTGACCATTTCTTCCTAACTCCTTTTCATATGTCTGCCATATAGCTGTTCTCCCGCCAGACCGCCGAGGATGGAGTCCATCCTGCGGACCACTTCGGCAAGGATCTTCCTGTCGAGGACCCACCATCCAACGAGGACCCTGACAACGAGGATTACATGCCCATTGCCTCGGCCCGCGTCACCACCGCGGGTAAGCCTCAAGCACAAGCTTCAGTTCAAGAGATTTCGGATGACGAGGAGGGATTTCTCGTCATGGAACCAATAAACGCGGTACCTATCTCCTGCCTTCCTCACCTTCCGAACTTTACTCCAGCAACCAGCCGGAAACGCGCTGGTGCCGCAACTTCGGCCGCCGAACCATCCGCCACTGGAGCCTCCGGACCCACTGCGGCTCCGGTCAAGAGACGTCGGCTGAAGAAGTCCGGAAATCCTCCTCATGCCCGAGGGGGCAAGAAGTTTCCTACTTCGGATGGGTAATGCTTTGCTTCTATAGCCAACAAAGTTTGTTGCTTAAACTTATCACCTCGGTACTAACACTTGACCATCTTCCTTCGTTGCAGTGACCCCATAGAAGTGGATCAGGAGGTATCCTCCATGACTGCACCCGTTGGTGCCTCTGAAGCCACGACCACCCCGACGAACTCTCGCCCCGTATCTCCTCCACCGAGGTCTGGCCCGGCCTTGGAGAAATCTGCCCCCACCCGAGGTCAGACTTCTCCGCGTCCTCAAACGGATGCGGGGACCAATCGCGCCAGAACTCCGGCTACCGCCTTGCCGGAGCCTCGACTCTCCCCCCGCAGCCAGACTGCCCGCAACCAACAGCAGCAACAGCAGAAGCAACAGCAGAAGCAACAGCCCAAGCACAGCCCAAGCAACAGCCCCAAAAACCAGTTCGCCAGACTACCTTGCCGTTGGAGAAAGGCAAGGAGAAAGAGAAAGAGACGGTGAAGTCTAAGGTCACCCCCAAACCAACATCTGGGTCTGGCACCCTGACTATCTCTTCTCCTTCAAGGATGCACCGAGGTCTCCTCCCCGGTGACACGCCGAATTCCTCCATTGCCGCACCCGTTGATGAGACTGCTCCTCCGGCCGACGAATATGCTCGGAGGACATCTCTTATACTGGATAACCGGCCTGCTTCAAGCTCCGAGGCTGCTCAAGCCTTGGAGGCCTCGGTTAGGGGCATCGAGCAGGGCGGACCGTGGGGATATCCTCCTCTGCGCACTGACAGTGACCAGAGCCTCGGCTCCTTGGAACACTACAACGCAGACTGGAATTCTGCAGACGAGGTCTCCTCGGCCTCCCTAGCTGCTCCGGTAGGTGAGCACCCTGCGGGAAACAGCGCCTGCGGCCGAAGCGTCACGACCTACAAGTCGCTGCCCTGCGTGCTGCTCAAAACATCGACGTAAGTCCTATTCTCTTTACTTTCATGCAGTATCTCATCTAATATCCACCATTCCCAGTCCCCGAGATTCGAGGTAAACTATTGACGCTCCGCCGGAGTTAAAATTGTTTGGCTTGAATCTCAACTTTCAATTTTCATCCGACGTATCCAAACCATTTTACCTTACTTTATCATGCACCTCGGGTACGAGTCCCCGAGACTCCTGTCGAGGCATACCCCGGCAACATTTTCCAATGATTTGACTCCGAGTCCCCGAGACTCTTGTCGAGGTATAGCCTTTCTAACCGAGCTATGTTTTTCTTCCTTGCAGAATACTATGAACGTCCGCACGGACATCTTCCACACCCTTGTTTGACCACAAGAAACTCCACGACGAGCACAAGGCCGTCCTTGCAGAAAAGAACTCTTTGGACGAAAAGCTCCAACAAGAGAAAGCCGAAGTAGCTCGTCTGGTAAAGGAACTGAAGCGCATCACTGAGCTGCGGACGTCGGAAAAAGAGCAGCTGCAGGCGGAAAAGGCCAGTGTTGTTGAAACAGAGAAGAAACTTCGGGAGGATGCCGCCAAGGAACATGAGAATGCGCTCCAGTTAGCCGAGGCCCGCGCCACCTCGGCCACCGAGGCTTATGAAGCCCTTCAAGCTTCGGTTAACCAGCTCCTCCCGACGCTGGAACGCATCAACAAAGAAATGGACGGTAAGCTTCTTGCCCCCCTTATCCTTGCTTTGTCCTCAACAGTACTGGCTCTTTGCCGAACTGTTTCTTTCATTATTAACAGGCTATCCTTCTGCAGAGCACTTCACCTACACCCAAGTTTCGGCTCGCAATATCACTGATCAGCACAGGAAGAGGCGTAGCGAGACGAACCCCGCCTGGACCATTGAGGACCACATCGTGGCCATCAAAGCTCGGATCCATCCCTTGAAAACCATTGGGTCCGAACTCCTGATGCAGGTGTGTCTGCTTTCCGAGCCTTGTGGCCTCTTGCCGATGCTCCCAATACTACGCCTGAGCTCGCCGCCAAGCTTCGTGAAGCCGAACAAAGACTTCGAGAGTGGCGCTCATCTCGGCTCGCGCTGGAGCTGATGCCGCTCTCAAATTCATCATGACTTGGTGCGAGAAGCTCGACCTCGAAAAGATGGACACTCTTCGCCGAAATTCGCCCTGGTCCACGGACCCAATTCTCATCCAGCGGCGCGAAAAGATGGCTCCTTCTTCGCTGGATATGCCAACACCAAGAACTTGAGCGAGGGAGACACCTACTCCGACGCCGAAGATGACGAGCCAGAAGAGGATGAATACGAAACAGAATCCGACGTCGAAGCCGAGCAAGGTGACGATGGTGACACCCGCGAAGCAGAAACCGAGGCTTCTCCACAAGCTGGTGCCGAGGTTACTGCCGACGTTGCCAGCACCTCCCAGGCTACCTCGGCTGCTGCCGACGTAATTCCTGATGCCTCGACCTGAACTTATGCTTGGCCAAAAAACTTCATTAAATCCCCGGTATGCCGGGACGCAGATGTAATCAAACTTAAGTAGTTCCTTTTGCTACCTCTGTTACTATCATGCTTATCCGAACCATGCTTTTCTAAGCTTTACGTCGAATCCTTTTGAATGATTGCTCGAGTTTACTTTCGTGTTTACTATGTTTGGCATTCTTTGCTCTTGACTACCTTTTAGGCAGATGCCAGTCGAGTCACAAGATTGTTGTTCATAGCATACAGTACTTGGTAAATTCCGAGGTATGTTTCAAAGTCATCCGACATAAACGAAAGGTAAAGACAGGGGTTAGTAAACGACACATGCCGAACTATAATTTTGGACCGAGTCCCCGAGTTCATTTTCATGTCTCCCACGTTTTTTCCTCTTTGCTCTTGACTACCTTTTAGGCAGATGCCAGTCGAGTCACAAGATTAGTTTCATAGCACACATTACTTGAAGTTTGAGACGAGGTTCAAAATAGTTCGGCATATGAACAAAACTGACAAACAGAGATAAAACATAAGCACAAGAGCGAGGCAGTCCCCGAGCTTTACCTCGGAGTGCCGACATTTTTATTAAGGATTAACCGAGGTACATACATTGCGCCTTTCATGAGTAGAAAGGTCGGAGTAGAGCTACGTTCCATGGTCGCCTGACCTCTGACTCGGGGTTGTCCAGCCCATCTTCCCTTGGTTCCTGCGCATCTATAAGATAGTAGGAATCATTGAGCAGAGCTCGGCTCACAACGAACGGTCCCTCCCATGGAGGTGACAACTTGTGCCGGCCTTTCTTGCGCTGCACCAACCTCAGCACCAAATCTCCCTCGTGAAACACACGAGGGTTGATACTCCGGCTATGATAACGTCGGAGACCTTGCTGGTAAATTGCTGACCGAGATGAGGCCAATTCTCTCGCTTCCTCAAGCAGATCTACTGCATCCTCCCGAGCCTCTTTTGCCTCGGCTTCAGTGTACATTGCCACTCTGGGCGCATCATATCGATGTCAGTGGGTAGCATAGCTTCTGCCCCATAGACCATAAAAAATGGCGTATAGCCAGTCGATCGATTTGGCGTGGTCCTTAGACCCCACAGTACTGCTGGTATCTCATCTATCCAACACCCCGGCGTTTTCAGCAGTGGTTCAATGAGCCGAGCCTTGATGCCGGCCAACACTAGAGCATTTGATCTTTCCACCTGTCCATTAGACTCCGGGTGTGCCACCGAGGCTATGTCCAGCCGGATTCCCTTGTTCATGCAAAACCGAGCGAACTCTCCAACAGCAAAGTTAGTGCCGTTGTCCGAGATAATGCTATGGGGGTAGCCATATCGCAGAATAATCTCCTTCAAGAAAGTCACTGCTGAATGACCATCCAACTTCCGGATTGGTTTCACCTCGATCCACTTGGTGAATTTGTCCACCATCACCAATATGTGTGTCATGTTACCTCGGGCTGGTTTGAACTCTCCCACCATATCCAAACACCATACCGCAAACGGCCAAGTGATAGGAATTGTTTTGAGCGCCGAAGCGGCATATGCGTTTGCTTGGCAAATCTTTGGCATCCTTCACATCTCCGGACTATGGCCTCTGCATCAGCAAGAGCAGTGGGCCAATAGAACCCATGCCTAAACACCTTGGCCACCAGAGCTCTTGTGCTGCAATGATGACCACATTCTCCTTGGTGGATCTCCAAAAGCATCTCCTTGCCTTCAGCTGGCTCAACACACCGTTGCAACACCTCGGTTACGCTTCTTTTATAGAGCTCCTTGTTGATGATGGTGTACGCCTTGGCCCTCCTTTGAATCCTCCTAGCCTCGGTTGTGTCACTTGGCGTGCTTCCCTCCGTTATGAACTTCATAATTTGCTCCGCCCACTCCGGCACCGGGTGCAAAGGAAAAAGTTCCTCATCCACCTCCATTGGCTCGGCCACCATAATCTCCTCCATTATTTCCTCCACCATCCTGCGACCAGTCCCCGAGTCTGGATGAGCAGTCCCCGAGGTTTGGTGTGCAGTCCCCGAGCTCTGCCACGCAGTCCCCGGGTCCGACCAAACGCATCCGACGTCTACCTCCATTGGAACAGGTCCGGGCTCTTGCTCCGCCGGGATGAAAATAGATTCGGATTCAGGAGAAGGTTTGATTGAAGGAGTTCTCAAGTGATTCAGGGCTACCCCTGGTGGTACTGCCTCTTTGATGAACCGAGCTTTGACAACACGTCGGCAGCATCATTTTCTGCCCGAGGTATATGCCTGTACTCACACCCTTCAAAGAACCCGGATATCTTTTGCACATGGAACCGATATAACGCCATGTTGGCATCCAGAGCATCCCAAGTTCCAGAAGATTGTTGCACCACCAGGTCGGAATCGCCGAAGCACTCTACACGCCGGATACCGATCTCCTTTGCCACCTTGAGGCCATGGATTAAGGCCTCATACTCCGCCACATTGTTTGATGCTGAGAAATGAATCTGCAGCACGTACTTCAGCTGATCTTGCTTTGGCGAGGTGAGGACTATTCCAGCCCCCAGCCCGATCTTTGTTTTGGACCCATCAAAATGCATTTTCCAATAATTATAGTCCGGCCTGGGTGGCTCATACTGCATCTCGGCCCAATCACAAAAGAAGTCCGGCAACGCCTGGGATTTAATTGCGTCTCTTCTCTCGTAATGTGGTGCATATGGAGACACCTCAATCGCCCATTTGGCAACTCGGCCAGTTGCATCTTTGCACCCGATGATCTCCGAGATTGGAGCTTCGCACACCACCGTCATGGGATGCTCCTGGAAATAATGCTTCAACTTCTTGACCGCCAGGTAAACACCATACGTCATCTTCTGGTAGTGAGGATAGTTCTGCTTCGAGGTAGAGATCACCTCGCTCAAGTAATACACCGGTCTCTGCACCGACCTGCCACCTTCTTCGCGCTCCACCACCACTGCCACACTTACAACTCGGTTTGTGGCCGCAATGTAAAGTAACATCGGCTCATTGTGCAATGGTGACGCTAACACCGGGGCAGTGGACAACATCTTTTTCAGCTCGCCAAACGCCACGTCGGCCTGCGGGGTCCATGTAAACCCGGTACTTTTCTTCATGAGCTGGTACAAAGGTAAGGCTTTTTCTCCTAGCCGAGCTACAAATCGGCTCAACGAGGCTAGGCACCCTGTGAACTTCTGCACATCTTTCAAACACTTCGGTAACTTCATGCTCTCAATAGCTCGGATTTTGGCCGGGTTAACCTCGATACCTCGGCTAGACACCAGGAATCCGAGCAACTTTCCAGCCGGGACACCAAAGGTGCACTTGTCCGGGTTAAGCTTCAACCGATACTTTCTCAAATTCACAAATGTCTCCTCGAGATCCTCGAGGAGAGTATTTTTCCTTAGTTTTGATGACAATATCATCGACATACACTTGCACATTTTTGCCCATCTGAGAGTGCAGGCATTTCTGCATACACCTCTGATAAGTTGCCCCGGCATTTCTCAGACCAAAACACATGACACGATAGCAATACGCCCCATACGGGGTAATAAAAGCGGTCTTTATTTGATCCTTTGGGTTCAGTGGTATCTGGTGAAAACCAGAGTACGCATCGATGAAAGATAACAGTTCACAACCAGCAGTGGAATCGATCACCTGATCAATCCGAGGTAATGGAAATGGATCTTTTGGGCACGCCTTGTTGAGGTTAGTGAAGTCAATGCACATGCGCCACACCTTGACCACGGCTGGCTCGTCTTTCTGGGAAGAGGTGCAGTGGTTACGGGGTAACATTTGCTCCGGACAGATTAGGGTGGGACCTTGGCTGAAATCTCTGAGGTGGTGGTCCTGTTCTGATTCCTCCGGCCCTTGCCCCCTTCTCTTGATTCTGCGGTTCCAGCTGCACTGCCGGGTTGAATGGTTGGCTGGCTTGCGCGGGTCAGTCGTTATGGTAACAGCACGGACCATCTATCATTGATTCATAGGTCATGGGTGGCTCCGGGTTCGGACTAAATGCCGGACCATTGATTTTTGGCCTCTGGACACCTCCAGGTCCGGGCTGATCCGGGTTCACCGCTGCAACTGGTTGGATTGGTATGGATAGTCCGGCTCCCTCCTCTTTGTCCGAACTCCTGACGGTCATTACACCTTTGTCCGAGCGGTTGTTTATTGGCTCCCTCCTTCTGTTACGTGCTCCTGCCTCTGCTGCTGGCTGCATCGGATCACCCAGGGCATAAGAATCTGCAACCCGGATGGTTTCTGCTAGGGATCTCGGCATATCTCTCTGGAGCCTCTGCCACAGCATGCTGCCATGTCGACAGCCATCTGCAAACCAGGAAATGGCCTGGGCCTCTACCACTCCTTCACAGGAATTCCGAACATTGCTCCACCGAGTTAAGAATTCTCGGTCAGTTTCATGATCATCTTGCTTACATGCCGCCAGGAGTGAGGTCGGTTTGGCCTCTTGTATGTACTAGCAAAGTTGCTGTTAAACGCCAGCTCCAAGTCTATCCAGAGTTGATACTATACTCCGGCAAATTATTCAGCCAGATCGAGCTGGACCTTCCAACATGTGCGGGAGATACCGGACCGCCCATCGGCGATTGCCCCCGCAATGTGCACCGAGGATACGTAATCTGTCAGCCAATCTTGTGGCTTGGTGCTCCATTGTATGGCTTGGTGTTCCGACCTAACTGGAACTGAGATACTGGTGGTGGTGGCTCCTTCATGATCCGAGGTCCGAAACACGCCGGACCAGGAGGCCTTCCTCCTCCAGTTGCTCAGACAATTAGAGCCTATCCAGCTTGTTACGGACATCGCCTGGAGCTAACATCCGACCTCCTATCCGAGGTCCAACGCCCCATCACTCTGTGGTATCCAGCTCGTGCCATGGCCGAGTCTCCATCATCATATCGGTCATCGCCTTGACCGACGTTCTGAGGTTGCTGAACATACTCCGGCTCTCGCTGATACTGCCCCTGCTGCCGAGGTTGTTGCTGATACCTCGGGGGCGGAGGTGGTTTACCTCGGCCAGCCGATGCTGCTTGACCGCCGTTTTGGTTTCCCAGACCGGAGTTACCTTAGCTCGGCTCGCATTGCCTGGGCCGGGGTTTCCCTTAGCTCGGCTAGCATTGCCCTGGCCCATCTTCTGCTTTGCTGCTAGGACTGGATCATACATCTGCAGCTGCTGGTTCTGACCCGAGGTGACACTCCGGGCTCGATCGGCTCCTCCGACGAGTGGAGACGAGGCTTGCCCCTTGGACACCTGACTGACTGGCCTAGCTGAATAAACCATTCTCTGAATCACAGCCCCGGCATTTGCTCTGCGGAGAGCCTCATTCTGCTGGTTAGCCACATATACTAACTCATTGACTCGATTCTGCTGCGCACGCCACGCATCTCCAGATAATCCGGATAGCTCGGCCCTGCCTGCCTCGGCAGCTCTGAGGTTCTTAGCAGGGGAACTATACACCGGCCTTCAGTTGACACGCGACTCCCACTCCTAGCCGAGGTGGTAGGTCGAGCCTCCCTGTTTAGCTCATCATTGAGCCCCTTGCCTCTCTGCGCACTCGGCTCCCCTATGTGTATCAACCGCTACCGGGGTGAAGCCATTCGCTGCATTGTACTCGCGCCAGATCTCTATTGAACTCATCTCTAGCTGTTATCATTGCTACAGCCTCCTTCTGCAACAGGACATGCTTTGCCTCTAGGTCGGCCACAGTCACTACTATGTCCACTCCTGGATTCACTGGGTCTGCCAGTGTTATCCACTATCTCTACCAGGGTCGCACCTCGGCCCCGCAGCTCTGGGGTGCCAGGCAAGTCCTTCTCTAGCCTGGGCTTTGCAGATCTCACCTTAGCAACTCGGCTGCCTCTGGACTGGCTGGCATCTATTTGCCAGCGCGTCAACCGGACCTGTCACCATCACCTCTACGCAGCGCTCGGGGCGTGTGGAGTGATGCGCCGACCTAAAGCCGCGAGGAGGAGAGGAGTTTCGTTCCATGAGCACCTGCTCCAGGTACCCGCGAACAACCTCGACAGCAACGTACGTGACGAAGCTGCCGAGCATCATGGTGAAGCCGGCTCGGGGAAGGGCTGCCGGCGAAATACACCCGGTTGTCGCTGATGAAGGTAAACTCTCCGATCTTGGCGACAAGCCCGGAAAAGAAC